>JANAVB010005597.1:35836904-36143771 GCA_029216955.1 Iris pallida | reverse complement strand
ATCATCATTCTGACGGTTCATTTTTAACCGTTCATCTCATCATCGTCATCAAAAAAGAATTCATGTCCATATTACCTTTGAGTTCTACATATTTCTATGCAACTTGTTACGTCTGTCCCTATTGAAATAACTATATTCGATATATATTTTGCCATGTCCACATTACCTGAGCAAGATATAAAGAATATAGTTATTTTCTACATCAAGAAAAATATATCACGCCTGTACCTCTGAATATGTTTTCTCATTATATGCTTATCTCCTATAATAGGGTATGTAACAAGTAAATAGAATCATCCAAAATATCATTCCATTTCATTCAAAATAGGTCCATTACAATTGGTCAAAACAAAGAAAGACATCACAAAAATTCAGTTATTCAGAAGGCCGGGTACTGAGCTCTGCAACACGTCTTTTCAAAGCAGCTATCGTTTCATTTTGAGAGTTCAAAATCCTTTGTCTAATTTGATTCCTTGTTGACTCGAAGTCAAAGGGTTTTAGATTAGCAAAACGAGCAGTCAGCTCTTCATGATGAGTCTTGGTATTAAGCTCCTTTTGACGCTTCAGCGCAACGAGGTGATCTGCAGTTTCTTTGTTTAAGAGAACCTTCTCTTCCCTTTTTTGCTTCGCCAGAGTCAGACGTTCTTGAAGCTTGGCAATTTCTTCGTCAACTTCTGCTATTTCAGCTTCATTGGTCTCCAGCTTCGAAGATGTTTCTTCAATCTGGGTTTCCATATCAGCAGTAAACTGAGCAAAGGCTGCCAAAAATGCTTCAAGATCTTTTTCCTTCTGTTCAGCTTCCCGAGCCAAAGCTTGACATTCTTCTTCAATTAGTGAATCTATATTCCCGGATGATAGATTCTTCATTACAGTCTTCACTTCTTCAAGCTCATTGAGGATATGTTCCAGATAAATGGCCTGAGCTTCATCTCCGTGGTCACGAATCCCGTTGATCAAATATTTTACGGATTTCCTGACTTTGGAGAAAGGAATGTTCTCACTCTCCACCATCGGCTTGAGTGTTAGATAGAATGCGTTTGTATAAGATCTTATAACGATTCTATTTGCCTCAGAAGTGATGGGAGTTTCTGCTATCTCGGCTGGAGTAACTTCAGTTGCGACAGATGGCGTCGTCAAAGCAATAATTTCAGAAGATCTTTCTTTTGGTATCTGGGTTATCTTTATTGGAGGAGCCGTGGTAGAGCTTGTAGCAGCTTTGACTGGTTCTTCTGCGAAATATTTTCATTAGCAAGTTTTATTTTACAAAGTCGACAAAGTTAAAGCTTTACCTGATTGAGGCAATTCAATCTGGACTTGTGATGGCCCAGGTATAGGCATTTCTGTAGAGCTCTCTTCTCTGACATGAGTCTCCAATGGAGCCATTTTCGAGCTAGTTACACTCCTCATTTGTTCTCCTGAAAGTTAACGTATTGCGTTAATTTTCTAAGAAAGTTATGAAGTTCAGAACAATAAACTAGCAATTTACCAGTATCTATTGTTCGAGCAGGGGTGCCTATCTCAGGAATAGTATATGTCACCATTGCTTGACTACTACCCGCCTCTGAACCGCCTGATAGGTGTACATTACCTTCAGCTATTAAAGAAAAGGAATCAATATGCTACAAAAACAAGTATCATCATTGATAACAATCTACAGGATTCAAGAAATTTAACCTGGATCGGGTATGTATGGTGTATCCACCAATACTGTTACCTCCTGAGGAATTTGAGCTGGCATTTCTTCTGAGACTTCCTCTGCACGATTACTTCCTGCATCGGAAGTACTAAGTGAAGGCTGATCTTCTCTAGTAGGGGTATTCATAATATTGACATGTGCTTCTTCCAATGGTTCATTAGCAATGCTCTCAATATTCTCTTCATTCAATTTATGAGCGTCAGATGGCTCATTTGTATTTTCAGCTTCTGGATCAGTAACAGTATCCTCAAGGTATTCAGCGCATACCTGTAATGCATCAATCATTTCGCTATCTGAATATATTGGATCATCGACATGAGTTCGAAGATGATCTGATGTATCGACTGGAATAGTTTTGGACACTGTTTCTGGAAGCACTTCAGGAAGAATTGCCAGAGTTGAAGGCTGGCCAATCACAGAAGATGTGTCTACTTCCATAACCTCTTTATCAGATGCTGTTGGTTCTTCTGTAGTTACTGGTTCTGGTCCAGAGATGGGAGTAGGGGAAGACATCATATGCCCAGTAGCAGCACTAGCCAGGATGGATGCAGCACGAGACGGACTCAATAATTTTAATTTTCTACTAACCACTTTCTTCAAATTTGGCCTTCTTTGACGAGACACATCCGGACTTTCTTGGTCAGCAGAAATGCCCTGTTGTTTCTGTAAAGACGTAGGAGTTATCTCTTCACTCCTTACAGATTCTTCTGCCCGTTGTCTCGATTGTGACCTAGTGGTAACTCCTTCAGGGGATTCTGCAGTGGTCTTCTTTTTCTTTGGATCTGGAGAAGCAACAGGGTTGTCACTTTTTCTTTTCTTCTTCTCCTTCATAGGAGATTTTGTTACTCGGAGAGAAATGTTTAAGGGTTCAATAAACTCCTCAAGGAAGTTCATGTCTCTGGAGATTTCAAAAGGTTCGTCAGCAGGTTCTTCGTCATTTGGATCTTTATAAAAAATGCTCGGCTTTCCTTTCTTGGCTCGTTTGTCAGAAGCGAAGCTATGTGCTAAATCAAAACTCTCCACAAAGGTATTGGCCGAAGTGTAAAACCTTGAATAGGTGAATAACATTCGCGGTCCATGATTTGTATTCTCAGGCATTGAGAAAACGGCCCTCGTATTTTTAGCATTATAATAGTACCAAGCCCTGGCGCCATCAATCAAATATCCTTTCCCTTGTAGGCATGTTGTGGCATTCCCTACATGGAATTGATCATAGCCGAATTGGCGTGCAAAACGGCTAGGTAAATATGGTTCAAGAATACATTCATCTTCAAATCGATGTACGAGGTGTGAAGGTCGAATCGACTTCAACCAATTGAATATAGCTGGATCTGTTGGTAGAGTATTCACTGAATCTAGGATATTAGCTGGCAATAACTCGTAGCCAGCTGGTGGATCAACACAATAAAAATCCCAGTTATCGCCGCGGTTCAATACTCGCCGGCAATCTATCAAGGAGGTGTGATTCCATCTACACCCTTCATACTTTCTTAAAAAGTTTCCTCCAATAGCTCTTTCGCCAGGGCTCATCAAAACTGGACAGTGGATTAGAAGCCACCCAAATAAATAAGTGTGGGCGACTTCAGTACGTGGAAAGCCATCTTTCTTATTATTTAGCATGCCGTCCACAAAGCAACGCAGACTATGATTAAGTCGGCTTGTCATCGCCGATAAAATATCCATCCGATAACCGAATACTAGGCGGACTGCAGCAAAAAGAACACCTCTATGAAAGCGATCGACTGCACTTGCTCCAGGGACTACATACCTTCGTAGCCAAAAAGCAAGAAAGCCTGCCAGATGGGCTTTCTTAGACATACGTCTGTATCCCATCCTCATGAAACTTTCTATTTTATCTCCTATCTTGAGGGGAGGATAATCTTCATCATTTTTAACTATTATATCTTCTTGGCGAAACCTTGCCATCAACTCATTTATCTCTTCCTCATTGAAACGCTGAAAGGTAAGCGGATCAACAGCTTTCTTCTCACTAATTTGTTTCTCTTCATCATCATGTTTGAGGAAGAGATAAGATATCCATTTAGTAAGATAGCAGGAGCCTGAGCTTTCAAAATAACAACAACAGATGTGATAGTGACATAACAGCTCATCAAAGACTTCTACCATTTCAGCATTTTCAGATTTCAGCCTGTTTAATTCATCTTCAGTGGGAACATACTCCTCATAAGGAAAATTTCCCATCGGCAGCTTGGAGATATGATTCATCTCTTGAAGAGCGAAACCGATTTCTCCTTTTGGGGTCATGAAGGTTCCCGTCCTATAATTGTACCTTTCGATCAGTGAAAGGAATAGGTGTGGATTTGGAGGGAAGCCATGTACTAAAGAATAAACAGCTTCATACAGACTGATATTAAGAAGCTCTTCTTCATAATGTTCTAAAACCCAGTTGGCAATGCAGCTCCATCGTTTATAATCTGGGTTGACTAAACCTTGCATCCTTAAGGTGTTATCAGTATAATACTTACCTTTCCTAGCAAACTCATTTGCAAAAATTGGTATTCTCACTGGTAATAGACGAGATGAATTCTCGGGAGGGATGCAACCTGGTTTCAAACCCCTGAGATGAGTTGCGTAAATATCAGATGAACTATAGAAGATATCTCTGTTGTTCACCTTTTTATAACATATTTTGCCCACCCGAGCCTGCTGAACGGGAGTGATATCCCACGCCATTTGGCGGGGATAACTGGCAAACTCATATCTGGAAAGAGGTAAACTCCTAAGCATATCTGGCAAATATATAGTCTTTTCACCTTTCTTAAAAATCCTCTCTTCCACCCGCTGTTTTGGCTGAGATTCCCTGCCAAAGGCATCTCCAAACAAGAAGAGTGGTTTCTTGTGGATAGCTGCATCCAGTGACTGTAAGGGCTGGCCGTTCATCAAACACAGAAGAGTCTCATTATCCTGAGTAGTCAGGATTGTTCTTCGAGACTCTGGTAGTTCATAATGAGGGAACTTAACGTGTGACAAGTCCTCTTTGAATTCAGGTTCAGACATAGTTCCTTGGAAGATCTCGAAGTTGGGATCTTTCCTGATATCAACTGCAAAACAGAAAAGAGCAACATCACAACAAAGTTATCAGATTGCGCCTAGTTGACTGCTTAAAGACAGACTGTGCCTAGTTTTCAGCCAACTAGATTAAACTGCGCCTAACTCATGAATCTGGGCAGACTGCGCCTAGTTTTCTGTCAAATAGGGCAGATTATGCCTAGCTTTCATTCAACAAACAAACAGCGCCTGTTTTATCAGACAAAGCTATATCCGATAGCGCCTAGCTTTGTTACTAGGCGCGATCGAACAAACAGAGTCTAATTTTCTAGGCGCTATTTGGTGGAATGTTTAAACTTCATAAACATGAAGTTTACAGAATCACCAAACCCTAAAAAGAGTTGGCGAATACAACTGAGCCCTAAGAAGAGCCAGTGTACGTTCCTATGACCCACCATTAATGGCCGGATGTGCAGTTTCGTGTCGAGAAACACGAATTTGTCCAGGCTCTCGGATTTGAAGAGAACCGCGCGATTCAACCATGGGATGTGGCATGGCCTTCTTGGATTTCTTTGAAGATTCAATTGGAGCGGGTTCTTTCCCCTTATCCGAACGTCGAGGCGCCATCGGAGTTGATTTGAAAAGCTCGTCGGAGAAGAAAGAAAATCAGAAAAGAAAACTCGAAAAATTTCACTCTTGAAGACAATAAAGGGTTTACGAAGGATTTTGTGGGCTATTTATAGTTTTCGAACAGTTACAACGAAACGCGCCTAAACAGATTGCGCCTATTCAGCTTGAAGATCCGTTCTCGCCTTAAACTGCGCAACTTCTTCAAATATCAAGCGTGGTTTGACTTGGTCATATGGAAATTCAAAGTATTTCGAACTTTTGAAAAATTCAAAATTCGAAAACTTTGAAGGGGGTCTTGTAGGTCCAAAAAATCAAACCGCGCCTAAGTTAAGTTCAACAGATTAATCAGAATGCGCCTACAAACAAATGGCGCCTACTTCACCAACAAACTCAGAACGCGCCTAGTTTTGCATCACAGAGGCGCACTTCACAAACTGCGCTTAGCTGACGTGAAGTCATCATTACCTGACAAACACGAAGATCAAGGCGACGCTATCATTCCTCTGATGGCGCGGCGCTCGAAGAAGATATGACATCTGTCTAGACAGATCACACCTACTTCGAAGAATCAGGCGCTATATACAGACTGCGCCTACTTTTGACTATATCAAGCACACTTCGTAGATTGCGCCTACTTCTCAAGTGAAACAGACGCAGTTCAAAAACACATCAAATCAGAGCCTGCCATGTGTCCCTAAAAGCAGGCGCGTTTTGACCATTTCAACGCCTAACTGCCATTCTACATGTCCAACACGTGTCCCACTAATTGCACACGACCAAATGCGTTTCAATCAAACAACGCCACGTGTCTAAAGCAGTTAGTACACGTTCGTGACAACTGAATGCAGAACAGGCGCAGTCTGGCCAAACGTGCCCAATCAGGCGCACTTCAACCAGGCGCACTTCAGAATAACTGCCCCAAAACAGTTATTTCAGAACTCTATAAATAGAGTTTCGTTTCCATTCAACGGAGGAGGGACAAGATCAAGAGAGATCAGAGTTTTTGTCCAAGTGCTGCTGCGTTCTTCAGAGATTCAAGTCTTCAAAGTTCACATCGTCCAAGGGATAAAGCGATCGTCATTCAGATCGGATTCCTATAGTTGTACTTTTCCAGAATTCTTGTAATATTCTTTACAAAGTTTGTGAAATAAAGATTATACTTTTGTTTTTGCAAACACCGTGATCTAAATGCTGTCTTAGGTATGTCCTGCTCCCGGACCCTCACTTGATAATATCCAGATCGAAGATCAATCTTAGAGAAGACGCAGGCCTTACTCAATTGATCAAATAAGTCATCAATCCTTGGTAATGGATACTTGTTCTTCACTGTTACTGTATTCAACTGCCGGTAATCAATGCACATTCGCGTCGATCCATCCTTCTTGGGTACTAAAATCACCGGTGCTGCCCAGGGTAATTCACTGCCTCGGATAAACTGCTTCGCCTTCAGTTCTTCTTCATGCTGGTACAACTTATCCAACTCTAACTGCGACATCCTGTAAACTCTGCCGACTTTAGGCTCCATCCCAGGATTCAATTCAATGCAAAACTCCACATCCCTCACCGGTGGTAAACCTGGAAGCTCATCTGGAAATACATCAAGAAACTCTCTGACCACTCTTGGAATCTGCTCCTGCTCTGCCAATGATTCTGTAATGATGCCCTTGGGTCGATCCTCCAATGATCGAACAAAGACGAACTCCTCAATGCCAGGTACATTAAATACTACCCTATCTCTCCGACAATCTATAGTCGTATGACTGTCTCTCAACCAGTCCATGCCTAGGACAACGTCAAAGTTGCCCATAGGGAACTCAATCAAAGATGCGGGCAATAATCGCCCACTCACTACGACCGGACACACTAGGCATACCCTGCTAACTTCTACGAGCCCATTACCAGTGAGCATATTCATCCTCTCTGGCAATGTCTCGAACTCCAATCCAATACGTGTCGCAAATCGTGCAGATATAAAAGAGTGGGTAGCCCCCGAATCAAAAAATGCTACTGTAAGAAAAGAGGTAACAAAACTATTACCTGCAACCACGTCGCCTGAAGCTAGTGCATCCTCCAGTGATAAGGTGAAGGCCTGGCCCTGGCCTTGCTGAGCTCCCTGGTGCTGCCTTCCTCGACCATGCTGTTGCTGTGGCCTTTGCAGGCCTTCCTGGTTCTGCGCCTGGCGAAATATCTGAGCCTGTGTCGGTAGACGCTGGGCTAGCGGCCTTACGGCCAATGCTGGTCCTCGAATCGGTGCTGCCCCCGGAGCTGGCAACGTCGAAAACTGCTGAACTGGCCCTCCTGGCCTCTGCATCATAGGACAATTGGCAATCCTGTGGTCTGGACTGCCACACCTCATGCACAATCCGTTAGCTGAACGACACACATTCCTAGTGTGCCCTCCCTTACCGCAGTAAGTATATCCAATGGGCGCCTCCTGGCGCTGCTGCTGGTTCCTCTGCGGCTGATGCCGAGCTGGTGCTGTTATTTCTGATACTGCCGTCCTCCGCGGCGCTCCTGACTCATGAATACGGATGTCGGGTGCTGGCGCCGATGTTCGCTGCACTGCTCCTCCGCCCCTACTCTGGGGATGTGACCTCTTCTAGCTCCCATGTCGTGTCACCAACCTTTGTTGGGTGAGTTCATGCCTCCGAGCAGCCGTTAAAACGGCATCAAAAGTCTGATAGTCGTGCCCTTCTACTAGCTGAAGAATCTCCAAATGAAGTCCCTGCTGGAATCTCATAGCCTTCTCTGGCTCTGTAGCCACCATCGTTGGTGCAAACCGACTCAGTCTGCAGAACTCTGCTGCATATCCATCCACCGTCTTACCAGCCTGCTTGAGACTGATAAATCTCTGTTGTAGCTCATACCGCGCTACCATGCCAAAGTACTTGGCCTTGAATCTGGTACTGAAGCTATCCCAAGGAACAGGACGCCTCATTCCAACCTCTTCCGATGCCCACCAGTCGCGGGCGAGATCCTGAAGTAACAGTCTGACCTGGTCAACCTTCTCTTCTGCGGGAACCTTAGCTGCAGTCAAAATGGCCTCAGTATCCTGAAGCCATGCATCCGCCGTGATGCATCCTCCGAGCCGTCAAAATATCTCGGATTAAGTCGACAAAACCTCCCTGACGCTCCCGAATTATTTCTGACACTTCTCTCAAGGGCTAATTGTAATCCCTGATTCAATAGCACATTCTGTTCCTGCTGCTGGGTCTGCTGTTGCTGATGGGCTGCCACCTGACGCTGCTGAGTGGCCAGGAATCCCCGGATGACCTCCAGGAGTGCTGCAGCATCAGGTACTGTCGTCGCTGTCGGTACCGCCGGGGTTGCGGGAGTTTCTAGAACCTGCGGCTCCACTGGCTCTGATATCACTTCCACTCGGATCTGGTCGGGAGAAGGCATTCCTTCCGGCTGCTGCCCCGTCGAGCCTTGTTCTACTGGACGTTCCTCCATGTTGGCCTCACCAGCTACTGAGAATGAAGCACCCCTATAGGAAAAGATACATGATATTAAATGACAGGACGATGAAGATTCGAGGATGCAATTCAAGTTATCAATCAAGATGAGGGAAGAGAAATCGAGGCAAGAGATTCAAAGGGAACAAGTTTTGATTGAGACTCCTATAATAATAACACCCCACAAGTCTGAAAATCAGACCTGCATGGGCCACCAATAAAACCTTGTCACGTCCCAGTACCGAAATACGGAGACGGACTAGGCCAGCTACTCCATACGAGGTATATAAACGTCATACGGCGATCGTGGCTGTCAAGAGACAAGGGGGTGCATGCTACAATCAAATCTCCTATGGTCTCACAGAGCATCTAGGTCTCAATCAATCAAACAAGAAGCAGTAAATAATGATCTTATAAGATAAAGCAGTAAGGCGTCCCCGACACATCATCAAAATGATCATGGGGATCTAGCTTTATAAGTTAGCTAGCCCAGAGAGTCATAGGTACATAATTGTTTTCAGCTGCAGTCTGATTTAATTATAAATTATGCAAGATAAAATATCCAGATTAGCCGGCTAACAGGTGTCGGTGGCTAAACGCCAGAACATAAGTAAAGATACTAGAGTGGTGAAGAAGAAACCCACTCGAGTACCCCGCCAGCCATGCTCCTAGTATGCACCATTGACGTCGGGGAGAAAGTTTGGATCCTCAGGCGCTGCTACGAGATCTGGCCAAACAAAACCAGCGGGGTCAGCCCCGAATAGCAAGTACCACAAGAAAGCACAAAAGTGTGAGATAAAATCCAAGCAAATAATAATAATAATAATACTAGTAATAATAAAAGCTTCCGGTCGTAACCTCGGTCCACAGCCTGTCCTAGCACGATAGCCCAACCCAACAACCAAACAAGGACATGGGTTGGACCACGCACCATGACAGTCCATGTCCCTTGGCTACTAACGGAAGTTATAAGGCATAGTCAAGTCATTTTTCAAGCGGCCATTCATTCATGCGGCTTTCTATATTTGACGGAGTTATCCCCGCGATAATGATTAAAAGGAATCCTCAGATCGTGTCAACCCAGCAGGGCTAGCCAAACCATAAGACATATAGCACATTGATTATGCACCGGTCCCCCGGAGGGCTACCGCGCTAAAACATATAACACATAGCTCGTAGGAGTCGGATATAGCCATCCGCTATAGGCGAGTGAAACCATATCCGTGGTGGCCAACCCGACACGTCAGGACTGGTCCTGGGGTGGCTAGTATGGCACGATCTCGGGATTCTTCCCACCCAATGCATCTACCAAGTTAGTTGCCTAGTTAATCCCTAGGTTATTTTCGGAGTTCACATGTCGTGGTCACATGCTCACTCCCCTATATGTCGTACATTGTACGAGTACCCCAAGAAGTGATCCTTACGGGCTCATAGAGTCATACGTATGTACCCCCTTCTTGGTGTAATGCGACACACAACAATGCCACGTCATTGCTACTGACCAATTGCTATGTAAATGCTGGACTCTTGGAGGTACTGACAGGTATCACATAGGAACACTTAGCACATAGGATAGCACATCGATGCTCATATAGATTGTACCTTAGTACACACATAGGGTTATCCAGCATACGCATAGGAGTTAGATCAGGAATGAGGACCAAAACACAAGAGGAAAATAGAACAAGAAGGTACTATGCACTTAGGGTATGAAGAGCTCGCTAGTCATGAAGATTCTTGAAGCCAAGACAAAGATCGACAACTTTCATGTTGGGAGTTAGGAGAAATTCTGGCCACAATTCAGCCAAATAGGACTTAAAATAGCCAAAAACAGCCAAAATAGGCACTATGCGGCACTATTCAGTACTATGCGACACTATGCAGCATTCTTATGCGGCTCGGCACTATGCGGCACTATGCGGCACTATGCAGCATTCTTATGCGGCTCGACACTATACGGCACTATGCAGCATTCTCATGCGGCTCGACACTATGCGGCACTATGCAGCATTCTTATGCGGCTCGGCACTATGCAGCACTATGCAGCATTCTTATGCGGCTCGGTACTATGCGATACTATGCAGCATTCTCATGCGGCTCGGCACTATGCGGCACTATGCAGCACTATGCAGCATTTTTATGCAGCTCGGCACTATACGGCACTATGCAGCATTCTCATGCGGCTCGGCACTATGTAGCACTATGCAGCATCCTCATGCGGCTCGGCACTATACGGCACTATGCAGCATTCTTATGCGGCTCGGCACTATGCAGCATTCTCATGCGGCTCGGCACTATGCGGCACTATGCAGCATCCTCATGCGGCTCGGCACTATGCGGCACTATGCATCGGCACTATTCATCGTCCCTGCCAAAACCAGGACTGATGACATAGAAAATATCTAAATATTGTTTTGGTCATAACTTCCTCAAAACAAGTCGAAATCTAACTTTTCAAAGGTCAAAATTGTGTATAATCAAATTTTCTACAACCTATGACCGTTAGTTTTCGAAAATAACCAAGTTTGGTAGATCAAAACCATGTAAATACATAAAACCCTAATTTTAGAAACTTAGATCTACACCAAACTAGCCATTAAAATCAAAAACTCTAAGAACTAAACTTGTAGAGAATGAAGAGAAGAACAATATAGACAAATAATATCAAAGAAAAAAAATCTAAAATGAAAAAATGCACAAATCTCTACTTTTGAGCAAGTTGTACTTGCCTAAGGATGGTGGTTGAGGAAAATAAATGGAGGAGTGAATGAGGAGAGAGAGTGAGGAAGAGAATATAAATAGGGGTTAGGTTGGATTAAGAAAACCCTAACCTCTAAACATGCTCTAACCATTCCACTAATGACATGCTTAAAACTACATGCAACCATTAAATAATAATAAATAGAATTATACAGATGCTAAATACGGGATACCATGTACAGAATTCATGAAAGAATACGTCTATTGGGATCGGAGAGTGACAGTGGTTTTAAATAGTTTTAAAATAACTAAAAATTACCAAAAATTATAATATGGTTTAAATATCATTATTAAATAATTATAATTACAAAATTTTAAAATTACCCTCATTTTAGAAACTGGGTGCTACACTCGTAAACATCCATGCATGCCTTAAAATAAATAAAAATTCTTTGAAAGCTATTGTTTTATACAGTTTTATAAAACATTGGCTACCTGGATTAGTCTCAATAATTCTAAAACCATACTCTTCAAGGCTACTATATGCATGTAATGCCCGTAGTTCATATTACGTATTTTGGTATACGTGTACGTATTTTGACTCATATTGCATGTCTCATTGCATGGTTTATTTTGGCATTTCATTTGCTTGGTTCGGCTTAGTTCGGTTTTTGCATGTGGGCCAACCCCATCTACCACCCACTCTCTTCCTTTATAAGCTACCAACCCCTCTCTTTCTTCTCATTCACTTCTTCATTTACTCTTCTTCTTCCTCCATTAACTCTCTCTACTGCCAGAGAGCTTAGGCAAGTGCAACTTGCTTCATGGAGGAACTCAAGTTTTATTGTTCCATTATTTTCCTCACGAGATTCTAAGACACTTTAGTACTTAGTAGTTTTAATTTCCATGGTTCATTTCATGTAGATCTAAGTTTTAGCATTTTTTGATCTTCATGGTTGGATCTACTGAGACTTGGTTGTTCCCGAAAATGGAGAGTTCTATGTAGTTGGAATCTCAATTTTACGCATGTTTGGCTCTTGAATTGTTGGATTTCATCAAGTCCTGGCCGAGAGGGAGTTCTTGAGACCCATGGCTGCTTGTCTCGGCCTTGGGGAGAAGACGAGCTCTTTTACGCACACGTTCATACGTGCGCGCGTAGTGACTTTCCTTTACGCCCACGTTTTATGTGCCAGCGTAGCATTTTTCCCTTTACGCACACGTCTTAACGTGTCTGCGTAGTGTCCCCTTTACGCACATGCATTGCGTGCCAGCGTAGTCTGATCTACGTCGAGTTCAATTGAACTCTACGCATGGGCCTTCTCGCTCGCGTAGACTCGCGCTCGCGTAGATTCTCCTGCCGCGTAGAGTCTCGCTAGCATAGAGTCTTGAGTGCGTAGAGCCTCGCTCGCGTAGATTCTCCTGCCGCGTAGAGTCTCGCTAGCGTAGAGTCTTGCGTGCGTAGAGCCTCGCTCGCATAGACTCTCCCTCGCTCGCATAGGGTCGTGCTCGCGTAGACTCTCGCTCACGTAGACTCTCTCTCGCTCGTGTAGAGTCTTGCGTGTGTAGAGTTTCGCTCGGGTACTCGTGCGCGTAAAGTTCTGCTTGCATAGGGTGCTTGCTAGCGTAGAGCCTTACCCACGTAGAGTTCCCTCTCGCGTAGGGCTCCCGCTCGCGTAGAATCGGTCTTTCCTTGGTCTTGCTCGCGTAAAGCCACTTTTACGCTTGGAGCCTCTTGGCCTAGCATAAAGGTTCGCTAGCGTAGAGTCTTGAGCCCCCTTTGCGTACCCGATTGTCTTTGTATCCTTGCACTTTTTCATGAACTTGATAATGTAACGACCTGCTCCGCTCTAGCGGAACGCCGATTCAAACGGCAAGTGCAACGACTCAAATGAGCCGTCGACCCGAAGAGTTGCTTCGACACGATGAAGTATCGATGCGAATCGATGCAATGCTTGCATTGGCCCGTCAAGATGAAGCCAAACTTAGACTTTCAAAGGCGCACTCGGAGTATCGCTTGGCCGATACGAACATCGCTAAGGTGGGTGGCTCCGATGAACCCGTCTGTGCTTAGCCTAGACACATAACAATGCGGACACATTCACGAGAATCGCTAGGCGATAACATCTTGCATGCTAATAAATGACTCAACGCACCTAGCTAAGGGAATAATCCCATCTTGCATGCTTGTTTAGAACATGGAAAAGAACTCAACAATTATAGAAACGCTCGCACCGCGCTCTACGCTCGTGCTAAGGCACAAGCCCACGTTCATGTCCCTTATACGTTCAAACAATGAAACAATGAATGGTTTACAACAATAAAATGGGAAGGCTATCAACATAGTCACTCCGAGTAGAGTTTAGCAACATTGGAAGGCTATGGGACCGACGGGTCGCCAAGGCGACTCCCACACTGGGAGTTGCATAATGCATGAATGAATGAATCAAAGAATGAATAAGCAAACACATGAATGACTCTATGAACATACGAACAAGTAAAAGAATAAAATGAAAGAAAGAATACGTGAAAGATAAGACATGGAAGACGCTAGCGACAGGTGTGACGGGCACGTGCAACGGGGCTCGCTACCCGCGTTGTACGGACGCCAACCTGGTCGTTAACGCATTATGGCTAAGGGTTAGCCTACGGCTCGGAGATAGCCGCTAAGTAAAAGATAAGTTAATACGAAATGGTCGTGGACAAACGGCACGGGCGATGGGGGGTAAACCGTGGCCGTCGAGTGGAAGGATTCTGCGGCACGGGCGTTGGGGGGTAAACCGTGGCCGGCCTAGGCAGAATCAATACGGGGCTTACGGGCTGCTTGGGTGCGGGCTTGGGCACCAAGAGACGTAAGTGCAGGGTATATTCAAGAGACTTAACGGGGTGTACCAGCCATCACCCTACGCTAAGTTGAGAAATACCACAGGGGAATGTCCTAAATGGCTTGTAAAGCCAGCGACCCGTGCATGTAGATTAAGTGGACTATGCTGGTGGCAATCCACATGCAAGTTCTTGCATTGAAATCAAAGTAGTCTAAGTTAAATGAACAAGTGTCTCCTGAACATGCTTGCAAAGTAACATCCTGAACATGAACGTGCTCGAAATGTAACATGCCTGAACATGCTCGAAATATACCACCCCGAACATGCTTGAAATGTGCCTCCTGAATATGCTCGAAACGTAACACTAGAACATGCCCACGACGTGCTAGAACCCGAGACATAGACACGCCCGTAACATTGAATGTTTACATGAATCACGTTAAGTTACTTTATGTTAATTGTTGACTAACTTGGTTTACTTGGACAGGGAAGGCCGGACGATAAGTATGGGTAAGTCGTGCATGTATTTTAATGCAGACACTTGAATTAGGCAACACGATATGGGTTACGATATATGCCATGAAACTGATCCTAAGGCAAGATTAGAAAGACAATGAACGATAGTCGGTGCACAAAAGTAAATACAACGTGTTTGGTAATGATAGCATTGTGGGCGAGCTAGCCTCCCCACCAGTGCATAACAATGTACTGATAACCCCACAGTCTGCTTGCAGGAAGCAGGAGACGTCGGCGGGTGCGGAGCTTTCCTCGTACGTGCTAAGGCGCGGAGCTATCTCTTGAGCCTTGGAGCGTTGCAAGGAGCTGAAGCACCCTATACAGGACATAATGTATCGGAACATCGCCATGTATCATTCCATCTTGTAAGCCACTTGGCACGCCTTTTATGTTTCAGAGAGAGAGCTTGAGCGATTTGTAATATCGGCCTAGCGCCGCTTGTAACCTTCATGAATATCAATAAAGAGATCGAATTTGCTTCTACTTGTATTTATTTACTTTCCGCTGCAATGGGGACACTCTGTGCGACTCTGTGGCCTAGCTCAAATTGGCCGTTTCTGGACTTGGCCTTGCACGGGCGCAACCTAGGCCCGTGCGGCATCACGCCTTAGCGAGGACGATCGCTCCTACGGGAGCGGGGCTGACATATTGGTATCAGAGCACGGCTTTACGTCCTTGGACTTCATTTCGATTTTCTCAGTTTTGAAAGCTCGGTTGGTTACAAAAGAAGTGTGCGCTCTCTCTCTCATTCTGCCTGGGGATGTTCCATACAATAAGTCTAATATTTTTAAAAGCTCGTACAAGTACTCGGTTGAACGGGATCGATAGACGAAGGCCTTTGTGCCAAACCACGACAGACTTGAGTCGAAGGAAAACTGAAATGCTAGAAGTTAGCAAACACAAGACTTGCTTGAATAACTTTACGCTAACAATGTCGAATGATGTTAAACTTGACTCGATAGAGAACATATGCTAAGTTAACATGTCGCGTGCGTGCCTGACTAGTCTTGCGTCGACCTAGCAAGTGAGCGTGCAAACTCAAATATAGTCTGCACGAGATGGTTATGTGGCACAACTTAGCCCGCGTGTCGTGCACCTCAATTTTTGGGTGCAATCGGGTTACGAGCGATATCGAGTATCGCTCGATCGAGAGCGAAAATACACTTTGAGTGTCTATCGATAGGAACGCTATCGAGTTAACGCTTAGGCGTGCACGAAAGATTAGCTTGGATTTTGAGGATTAGCCTGAATGACTTAGTACGTCGAGGCGACGTGAGCGATTACGCTAGAGATACGTCGAACGAATCTGAAGGATGTCTTAGCGCATGACGCGAACATGATTGAGGACTAGATTATATGGCTTGAATTCGAGTGGTGTATATGATAGGTTTGGAAGAAGAATAAAAATGAGTGTCGATGACTAGTCGAGTGGCTCGAACCCTGAGTGGTGTATGGACGTCATAGAAATTGTTCGAGCGAGACTACCAGATATACGGATAGAACGGGTATGTCGGCGAGGCGATGCGATCGCGCAAAGCCTTAGAACGTGTCACACTTAGTTGATCATGACTTCGAATGTCCCGAACGAGATGTCGTTCAGACAACTTGTGAATAGGCAACGCATGTTAGAAAATGATTCGGAACGATGAATGAAAGTGAATGGTCTTTGATCGAGGAAACTTAGAGGATCGGCGTACGACTTCGGATTGATTCAAATGAATTGTGACTTGAGTTTGAACAACGATCTTGAAACTAGCTTGAGGAATAGCAGTTGAACTTGATCTTGAATATTAAATAAAATTGTGGAATATCCAACTCGGACAAACAGCATCAATGCACGACTCGAAATTGGTTGCAAAGGAAGATCGTCAGGTTACGCATATCGTCGATGGTATTGAGGCGTATCAAAGATCGATATGCGATAACTCGGGGGTACTCTGACTCGACAAATGACGATCGCGCAAATGTCATTGTTCCGTTGGAAGCTATACTTGGGATGTTGAAACATGTCGAGGAAAATATAGACGTGGCTCATGGATTTTCTAGTTGAACGAAATGACGAATGGACTATCGATCTTGGCTCGAATGAAAATGAAAATACTTGGATTTACTTTGACGATAACTTCAACGTCGACATGCTTGTCTTATGCGAGCGCAACTCTAGCCTCGCACATGCGTCGCGCCGAATAGGGCGATCACTCCGCGTGAGCGCTGGTATGGTGATTCATACAGCGGGGGTGATTGACCTAGCTTGGCGTAACAATTTGTGTGCTTCGATTTATGGTTTGACGCGAAGGTGACTCAAGAATGGATTTGTGTGCTTGAAGAATCGAACTTGAGGATTGAGTAGGTCCAATCCGCGTATCGAAAATGAATTAGTCTGGACCCAAACAAGAGTTACGCCCCGATGAGATTGATTATTCCATAGGAGCGTTGCATGGTGATTCATGAACCACCGTGGATAATCGGACTCGCGTGAGATTGGGGCGCAACATATTGTCAAGTTAGATGAACTCGTGATCGAATACGTGAATTGGTTAGAATGGATATGTGAAGTATGTCAATTTAGTGATTTGAATGGATTTGAATTCGTTGCGGTGTGCGACGAATACATTGATACGAATAGGTAATCGTGCTCGATGTTTAGAAATTTGAGTGACACGAGCTTGGGTAGAAAATCCTGTACTATCGACTCTGGTTTGACCCTAGGATTGGGGTCAGAATTGGCATTATTGTTGGAGAACTATGATTCCAATCCTGACATTGACTTAGCCTCGAAAAGATGGCCTAGCGGGTAGGCGAGACGTCCTGTTTCATGAGTTATCAATCGAAGGATTGATCTTGAGGATTGGCATGGATGGATAGTGTGAATCATGAATATAAGAATACCCCTCACGAGATTCGGCTGACATGTATATATTCAGGGATGCTTGAGTATGTGCACGATGCGACTCGAGTGAGAATGACAAATTCTAGATCATGCGGCTTGGCTGAATGCATGTATTTTGGAGACGCTTGGAATGCGTGCACGATCCAGCCAAGTGATACATTGAGTTCAAGCAAGACTTGAGGAATGGGAGAGTGTTAAAGATCTTGAAATTGCGTTAAGTAAAAGGATCGATACTAGTACGAGCGTGGCTCGGAATCAAAGAAAACGTGTAAGCGGAGTGTGCGTGAACGACAACGAAATTGGCCCTAAACAAGTGAATGATATGGAATCGATATCGTGCAAATAAAAGTTGGTATAACGAATTGGACCATTGATAGGAGCGATAACATTGATAGGGAAATATACTCGAGGATAGTGCAATACTTAGTCTTGAATCGGACAAAAATTACATAGACTTGGTCGACCCCGCTAAGAGGAAATCATATTGATTTCATGGACGAGAACGCTTGGGAAGCGAATCGAGTCACCTCGATGACCGAGATAAACGAAAATGAGTTTGCCTTAGCCTACGACCCTCGTATTTGACAAATTACAACGTGCCTCGTGCAACCATTCCAGCTCCATGACACGTTAAAATAGCAACCGAGTCAAAGAAACACGACAATTGAATAAGTATCATCAACTCTAAAATGAGTAAAAAGTCATTCGATAAGATTGATCGAACGTAAGCGACACGGAACTTAGAAAGAAATCGAGTACCGTTCGATGCCATCGAACGATAAAGCCATTCGATAGGAAATTGCCTAAGATGCGCACACGACACGAGTTAAGGAATGATAGGATGACCTGCACTCAAGAAGTCTCGAGGACGAGACTTATTTTGAGTGGTGTATTATGTAACGACCTGCTCCGCTCTAGCGGAACGCCGATTCAAACGGCAAGTGCAACGACTCAAATGAGCCGTCGACCCGAAGAGTTGCTTCGACCCGATGAAGTATCGATGCGAATCGATGCAATGTATTTTAATACAGACACTTGAATTAGGCAACACGATATGGGTTACGATATATGCCATGAAACTGATCCTAAGGCAAGATTAGAAAGACAATGAACGATAGTCGGTGCACAAAAGTAAATACAACGTGTTTGGTAATGATAGCATTGTGGGCGAGCTAGCCTCCCCACCAGTGCATAACAATGTACTGATAACCCCACAGTCTGCTTGCAGGAAGCAGGAGACGTCGGCGGGTGCGGAGCTTTCCTCGTACGTGCTAAGGCGCGGAGCTATCTCTTGAGCCTTGGAGCGTTGCAAGGAGCTGAAGCACCCTATACAGGATATAATGTATCGGAACATCGCCATGTATCATTCCATCTTGTAAGCCACTTGGCACGCCTTTTATGTTTCAGAGAGAGAGCTTGAGCGATTTGTAATATCGGCCTAGCGCCGCTTGTAACCTTCATGAATATCAATAAAGAGATCGAATTTGCTTCTACTTGTGTTTATTTACTTTCCGCTGCAATGGGGACACTCTGTGCGACTCTGTGGCCTAGCTCAAATTGGTCGTTTCTGGACTTGGCCTTGCACGGGCGCAACCTAGGCCCGTGCGGTATCACGCCTTAGCGAGGACGATCGCTCCTACGGGAGCGGGGCTGACATATTGGTATCAGAGCACGGCTTTACGTCCTTGGACTTCATTTCGATTTTCTCAGTTTTGAAAGCTCGGTTGGTTACAAAAGAAGTGTGCGCTCTCTCTCTCATTCTGCCTAGGGATGTTCCATACAATAAGTCTAATATTTTCAAAAGCTCGTACAAGTACTCGGTTGAACGGGATTGATAGGCGAAGGCCTTTGTGCCAAACCACGACAGACTTGAGTCGAAGGAAAACTGAAATGCTAGAAGTTAGCAAACACAAGGCTTGCTTGAATAACTTTACGCTAACAATGTCGAATGATGTTAAACTTGACTCGATAGAGAACATATGCTAAGTTAACATGTCGCGTGCGTGCCTGACTTGTCACGCCCCGACCCGGGAAATCGCTCGTCCTCGCTAGATTTAATCCGAATCATCGTCCTCGCTGGGGCGTGATGCCGCACGAGCCTGTATTTGCGCTCGTGCAAGGCAAGATAACAGGTTCACGTAGAACTATCTCAAATCGATAACATAAGCAGCGGAAGAAAACAAAGAATAACATAAGAATCTCTTTTATTCATATTGAACTGAAGGTTACAAAGGCTCTGAATAGCCCAACATAAAATGCCAATTGGCTACAACGCTCATGATCTCTCTAGCTCGCAAAGGATTACATTGTTCCATACATTATGCCTCTTTATAGCCACCAAGTAGTCCTCGGCCGAACATCTTCATGTCTCAAGTCCGAACACATATGCGGAAGTTCCTCTTGAACGCCAAGGACTCCATGCCTCGGCACGTCCAAGCCAAGCTCCGCCCCGATCTGATCGTAACCTGAACCTGCACATAAACTAGTGGGGGTTTAGTGCTTTCGTCCTCGCTTCGCACTGATCAAGACCCGCTCGCACCCAAACCAAACACTTATTCATTTAGTGAGCATGCATCTTACTTTGTGGTCTTTCTATTTAGCCTTAGGATCAATTTCATGGCAAAACTTAACATAGCACATTATTATAATGTGTCAGCACATCCCGTGTTCCTGCAGCAGATACAGTTAGCCATAACATAAACGTAAACATAGTGTTCGTGCTCATCTCGTCCCGTTTCCCTTAGCCTGCAGTGGTTAGAACTTAGCATAAGCAAACATACGATTCGTACAACCGACCAATTTATAACGTAAACTTATGTATAATGGGTGGCAGGCCCTGCGCCTGCACCCAGCTCTCATCTCAGCCCACCGGCCCTAACTATATGAAGGTCACGGTGTTTCGCACCGTAATGGACTTGGCATCTCATATGTGTAAGCCTACAATCGCTTCGATACGGGTTGCTAGCCCAGTATCCGAAGGATCCCAAACTTACGGGTATCATAGCTTATCACAGCACTGGACGGTCGCAATCCGTCCGAATGTTGTGCACCATAAATACCACACATAATTCCCTCCTAGGCCGAACGGTCCCGGCGCCCCGGCGTAACCGTTCGAGGGAAGCCACACCCGTGCACGGGCAATCCGAGTCCATTGACCATGCAATACGTTCCATAGCATACAATCCATAGCATACCAACCGTTCTCGAATTCCATAAACATAGTGTCGCACATAAACGGTTTCCCGTGCCATAAACGGTTTCCCGTGCCGTAATCATAATCCACCACTCGCATGGGGAGCTCCGTCGGCGTTATGCCCCAACACATCCATATTGATGCACGACGCCCAACGGCTTAGTCGTCTCGTACTCATAATCACGCATCCCGTTCATAATGTTATTCGCATAGCCTACTCCGTATTTACTTAGTCATTCCATAGCATAAGTGCCCGAGGGCACGCTCAGCACCGTATTCAATGTTCTACGCCTAGTGTTCAATATTCTCGGAGCCGTGCACATGATGCACATCTCAATATCATCTTTCAATGTTCTACCATCATTGCCCTACCGCGACCTGTGCACTCGATGCACGTCGCTTCAATTGTTCGATTGTTCAATGTTCTTATCTTAGTGTTCGACACATACTTAGACCTTTCGTCGTCGAGCCACGCTCGCTTACTCGATAACATCTTACGCATACCATAACATATTTTATTAAGACGTGAAGGAATAGGGAGAGAGATTCAAGAACCCGCCCACCTTAAGCCGATACGCCTTGCCGCCTCGCCGATTGAAGCGTCTCGCTTCCATAACTCGATCGCATAGCTAACTCCCGGACTTAGCCATTTCTTTGCTCTACTCGGTTGATTTGGCCTATCGTGCCCATGCCACAATCCGTTGCAAGGCCACGATTTGGTTTTGCGGACACTTCATTGCATAAGGCAAAATGCCGACCTCTTATCGTCCAGCGTAAAAGCATAGCCTGCACACCAGATCAACTAAAATCAGCACTTGCTCAAGCGGGACTTACTCTTTGCATCGATTCGATTCATAGATTCCAACCGACTCAAAGCTTACCTTTGGCCAACGCAACTCTTCGAGTCAACGACTCATCGTAATGCACCGATGCGGAGCGGGGCATTACATAATATACCACTCAAAATTAGGTTCGTCCTCGAACCGAAACCAACACTTAATCCAAGTGCCTCGCATAGATCGCTTCACGATCACGTGTTACTATCGTTGAATCATACAACTCAGTCTGGATCATACACATATTTTAGGCGTCCCACCAATATATGCATTTCAGCCAAGCTCAGTTGTAGGATATCGGGACAACTATCAAGATCAACTTAAATCCTCAAACATCTATCGGTCCGTACTCGACTTAGTCATATCTTAACGCCTATTCCGAAAATACTCTTCGTACGCATCATCCCATAACATGCGATCGTCTCCCGACATCTTGCACATAACTTAATTCAACCATAATTTCGATCTTGTGAGTTTCTCGCCGGCCACCTAACTCTCGTATTGCATCAACTCATTGCGCATCCGATCACAACAATTCTCCGCAATGCCTACTCGCCCAACCATTTCCTATCTCTCGCATAACTCAAGTCTTTCATCCAATCATCCATAACGCTTGGCCTTAACGACATGGACTACGTCCACATGTCTCCATTTTCCTTTGCTTACAATCCATACTAAGTCTCGCACACAACTATCCCAACACGACCCACATTCTCGAACTGCCTACGTATCGAGTCTGGGCTACCCCCGCTAGGCAACTTATCCAGACGTCATGCTCGCACTCTCCCGACACAAGAGGTCAACTTGAGTTTACGATGCTCAAAGGCAACAATCTTTCTGACCCAAGGTCTCTTACGATATGCCTATCTCCTATTCTCGACCGAGTACAATCCTTTTTACTCAATTTCCGAATCAATTCCGACTAGTTCAGTTCGTAACATAGATGGTGCGCTCAACACACATAGCCTAACTGTTGCTCAACCGATCTACGACAAAACTCTTAGGGTCGTTCTACTATTCGTTCCTCTCGCGCCTTGCAAAATCCTTGCAATCGCCTTACCGCATCATTATACTAGGCACGTTCCTCAACATATACTCGATTATTCCTTATCCTTCTTACGCGACTTCTTTAGGGTCATCCTATGGAACTTCAACATTCACTTGATTTGGCGGTCAAGTCTTCTAGGGTCAGCTGCCCCGAAACTACGCTCGATAATTGAAGATCATCAACGAGGGACAGTTACAACGAACCATGCTATATCCTATTGCGGAGCCAAATCAATTCCCGACATTTTCTATTCGACTCTTACCCAATCCGACATACCAATCCATAATTTGTCTACTCCCGCACAACTGATGTGCCGTTACTACTCGAGTCACTTAGGCACTACCGTTGACAATATCGCACAATCCTCAATTCCACCTTCGCATCAAACCACAAATCCATATCCAAATTGCCACGCCTTGCAAGTTCGATCATCCCCACTGGATGAATCACCATACCAGTGCTCACGCGGAATGATCGTTCTAATTTTGACGTGACGCATGTGCGAGGCTGGTGTTGCGCTCGCTCAAGACAAGAATGTCAACATAGTGGTGATCCGCGAAGAAATCCAAACACTCTCGTTTTCTTCCGAGTAACATACATCCACTCTCAATGTCTCGAAACATTCCTACCGCCATCATCCAACTACCTTCAACTTAACTTGCATCTTATTCGTCCAACAACAATGCTCAACATAATTTTCGTTCATTCGATCAGAGTATCCCCGAGTTATTGCATGTCGTCTTTGATACGCCTCAATACCATCGTCGATATGCATAACTTGAACATCTTCCTTTCTCATAAGCTCAAACCCGTTGCAATCATTGCCATTATCCGAACTCGAATACGAATCAAGTCTCGCACTTATCAAGATCCATTCGGTTGTAACTACTTAACATCATCGCGACATAATTTTCAATTTCATATATCCATTCTTATATCCCTAACTCGCACTTCCAATCGTGCTACCGATTCATCGCGTTAACCCAAATTCGTTCGCACAATTTCTCCGTACTTACTCAACACGTTCCGAAGAAGTCTCCGTACTAACTCAACATAAGTTCGACCGGGTCGACTATTTCCTCAACGTAACATTCGTTCGCTATGCTCGGCCTATCGTTCGACTTATACTTAGCGAATCCTCGTCCGACGTATCATCCATAGGTATGACTTCGCACATACTCGTTCAACTTAATTCAGCGAAGCGTACTAGCATCGACTTCTATCAAGTCATTCCCACTCAAGTCTCAGTACTACTCCGTCCGTTGCGGACAATCATATCGTAACAACATAATCGTCTCGACGTAACCTATCGCAAGTCACCAACCGGCTTAACATAGATATCGCTAAGTGGTATTCCATATACCACTCAGGATCGAGCCTATCGTTATCGACACAATACTTCGCTATACTTGCTCGCATAATTGGTATTGCATATACCACTCGGAATCGAGTCATTACTCGACATCACACTTCGTATAGATCCGACTTCTATCTCAACTTAACCGTCCCGTATGGTGATCCTTCCGATCCCAGCTCTAACGTTAGCTTAAGTTTGGAACTCATTCAATCTAACCGTACCATGGCGATCATCTCGATCACACCCGCAACATTCGCTTATTCAAAGCTCAACGCAACATATGGCCAACATACACGTTTGCCTACTCAAACTCGACTTGGCGACCAACTCAACTCGTACAATCGCATCCGCGATCTTCGAATCCCGCTCGTTGCAGCTCGTGCAGCAACTTAGTCTCAATACTTAAGGTCTTTACTCAATCTCGCACAACATATCGCTATCCATCCGCATAGCCATACTACGCACATCATACCGTACCGACTCGTTGCGCTGATGCAACGAACGATCCACGACTTGCTGCACTCCGTGCAACCGATAACACATAACCATTCGCCTAGCCACATAATACGTATCGCCTCACATATCGACTTGTTGCACTTCGTGCAACCAACAACACAAATCTCTCGTACTTCGTGCGACCAACAACACATAACTCATCGCACTGCGTGCGACCCACAACACATAACTCCTCGCACTGCGTGCGACCAACAACACATATATCATTGCACTTCATGCAACCAACATCACCATATTCGTTGCACTTCGTGCAATCAACATCCCATAACTCGTTGCACTTCGTGCACCCAATATCCCCTAACTCGTTGCACTTCGTGCAACCAACACTCTCCGATGGCACTTGAAGATCACGTAATAGTCACGACATACTTGTGGCAGACGTATGCACTTAATATAGACTTATTGTATGGAACATCCAATGTAGCGTCGAGCAGATCCATGAGCCATGCGGTTGCGGAAACAACTTAGAGTCAACTGAATTCGATAGCAAGCAACTGAGGGTCAAAGAGATTCACGCACGGTCCAAAGGATGGAACCGCTCTGATACCAACTTGTCACGCCCCGACCCGGGAAATCGCTCGTCCTCGCTAGATTTAACCCGAATCATCGTCCTCGCTGGGGCGTGATGCCGCACGAGCCTGTATTTGCGCTCGTGCAAGGCAAGATAACAGGTTCACGTAGAACTATCTCAAATCGATAACATAAGCAGCGGAAGAAAACAAAGAATAACATAAGAATCTCTTTTATTCATATTGAACTGAAGGTTACAAAGGCTCTGAATAGCCTAACATAAAATGCCAATTGGCTACAACGCTCATGATCTCTCTAGCTCACAAAGGATTACATTGTTCCATACATTATGCCTCTTTATAGCCACCAAGTAGTCCTCGGCCGAACATCTTCATGTCTCAAGTCCGAACGCATATGCGGAAGCTCCTCTTGAACGCCAAGGACTCCATGCCTCGGCACGTCCAAGCCAAGCTCCGCCCCGATCTGATCGTAACCTGAACCTGCACATAAACTAGTGGGGGTTTAGTACTTTCGTCCTCGCTTCGCACTGATCAAGACCCGCTCGCACCCAAACCAAACACTTATTCATTTAGTGAGCATGCATCTTACTTTGTGGTCTTTCTATTTAGCCTTAGGATCAATTTCATGGCAAAACTTAACATAGCACATTATTATAATGTGTCAGCACATCCCGTGTTCCTGCAGCAGATACAGTTAGCCATAACATAAACGTAAACATAGTGTTCGTGCTCATCTCGTCCCGTTTTCCTTAGCCTGCAGTGGTTAGAACTTAGCATAAGCAAACATACGATTCGTACAACCGACCAATTTATAACGTAAACTTATGTATAATGGGTGGCAGGCCCTGCGCCTGCACCCATCTCTCATCTCAGCCCACCGGCCCTAACTATATGAAGGTCACGGTGTTTCGCACCGTAATGGACTTGGCATCTCATATGTGTAAGCCTACAATCGCTTCGATATGGGTTGCTAGCCCAGTATCCGAAGGATCCCAAACTTACGGGTATCATAGCTTATCACAGCACTGGACGGTCGCAATCCGTCCGAATGTTGTGCACCATAAATACCACACATAATTCCCTCCTAGGCCGAACGGTCCCGGCGCCCCGGCGTAACCGTTCGAGGGAAGCCACACCCGCGCACGGGCAATCCGAGTCCATTGACCATGCAATACGTTCCATAGCATACAATCCATAGCATACCAACCGTTCTCGAATTCCATAAACATAGTGTCGCACATAAACGGTTTCCCGTGCCATAAACGGTTTCCCGTGCCGTAATCATAATCCACCACTCGCATGGGGAGCTCCGTCGGCGTTATGCCCCAACACATCCATATTGATGCACGACGCCCAACGGCTTAGTCGTCTCATACTCATAATCACGCATCCCGTTCATAATATTATTCGCATAGCCTACTCCATATTTACTTAGTCATTCCATAGCATAAGTGCCCGAGGGCACGCTCAGCACCGTATTCAATGTTCTACGCCTAGTGTTCAATGTTCTCGGAGCCGTGCACATGATGCACATCTCAATATCATCTTTCAATGTTCTACCATCATTGCCCTACCGCGACCTGTGCACTCGATGCACGTCGCTTCAATTGTTCGATTGTTCAATGTTCTTATCTTAGTGTTCGACACATACTTAGACCTTTCGTCGTCGAGCCACGCTCGCTTACTCGATAACATCTTACGCATACCATAACATATTTTATTAAGACGTGAAGGAATAGGGAGAGAGAGTCAAGAACCCGCCCACCTTAAGCCGATACGCCTTGCCGCCTCGCCGATTGAAGCGTCTCGCTTCCATAACTCGATCGCATAGCTAACTCCCGGACTTAGCCATTCCTTTGCTCTACTCGGTTGATTTAGCCTATCGTGCCCATGCCACAATCCGTTGCAAGGCCACGATTTGGTTTTGCGGACACTTCATTGCATAAGGCAAAATGCCGACCTCTTATCGTCCAGCGTAAAAGCATAGCCTGCACACCAGATCAACTAAAATCAGCACTTGCTCAAGCGGGACTTACTCTTTGCATCGATTCGATTCATAGATTCCAACCGACTCAAAGCTTACCTTTGGCCAACGCAACTCTTCGAGTCAACGACTCATCGTAATGCACCGATGCGGAGCGGGGCATTACATGACTAGTCTTGCGTCGACCTAGCAAGTGAGCGTGCAAACTCAAATATAGTCTGCACGAGATGGTTATGTGGCACAACTTAGCCCGCGTGTCGCGTACCTCAATTTTTGGGTGCAATCGGGTTGCGAGCGATATCGAGTATCGCTCGATCGAGAGCGAAAATACACTTTGAGTGTCTATCGATAGGAACGCTATCGAGTTAACGCTTAGGCGTGCACGAAAGATTAGCTTGGATTTTGAGGATTAGCCTAAATGACTTAGTACGTCGAGGCGACGTGAGCGATTACGCTAGAGATACGTCGAACAAATCTGAAGGATGTCTTAGCGCATGACGCGAACATGATTGAGGACTAGATTATATGGCTTGAATTCGAGTGGTGTATATGATAGGTTTGGAAGAAGAATAAAAATGAGTGTCGATGACTAGTCGAGTGGCTCGAACCCTGAGTGGTGTATGGACGTCATAGAAATTGTTCGAGCGAGACTACCAGATATACGGATAGAACGGGTATGTCGGCGAGGCGATGCGATCGCGCAAAGGCTTAGAACGTGTCACACTTAGTTGATCATGACTTCGAATGTCCCGAACGAGATGTCGTTCAGACAACTTGTGAATAGGCAACGCATGTTAGAAAATGATTTGGAACGATGAATGAAAGTGAATGGTCTTTGATCGAGGAAACTTAGAGGATCGCGCGTACGACTTCGGATTGATTCAAATGAATTGTGACTTGAGTTTGAACAACGATCTTGAAACTAGCTTGAGGAATAGCAGTTGAACTTGATCTTGAATATTAAATAAAATTATGGAATATCCAACTCGGACAAACAGCATCAATGCACGACTCGAAATTGGTTGCAAAGGAAGATCGTCAGGTTACGCATATCGTCGATGGTATTGAGGCGTATCAAAGATCGATATGCGATAACTCGGGGGTACTCTGACTCGGCAAATGACGATCGCGCAAATGTTATTGTTCTGTTGGAAGCTATACTTGGGATGTTGAAACGTGTCGAGGAAAATATAGACGTGCCTCATGGATTTTCTAGTTGAACGAAATGACGAATGGACTATCGATCTTGGCTCGAATGAAAATGAAAATACTTGGATTTACTTTGACGATAACTTCAACGTCGACATGCTTGTCTTATGCGAGCGCAACTCTAGCCTCGCACATGCGTCGCGCCGAATAGGGCGATCACTCCGCGTGAGCGCTGGTATGGTGATTCATACAGCGGGGGTGATTGACCTAGCTTGGCGTAACAATTTGTGTGCTTCGATTTGTGGTTTGACGCGAAGGTGACTCAAGAATGGATTTGTGTGCTTGAAGAATCGAACTTGAGGATTGAGTAGGTCCAATCCGCGTATCAAAAATGAATTAGTCTGGACCCAAACAAGAGTTACGCCCCGATGAGATTGATTATTCCATGGGAGCGTTGCATGGTGATTCATGAACCACCGTGGATAATCGGACTCGCGTGAGATTGGGGCGCAACATATTGTCAAGTTAGATGAACTCGTGATCGAATACGTGAATTGGTTAGAATGGATATGTGAAGTATGTCAATTTAGTGATTTGAATGGATTTGAATTCGTTGCGGTGTGCGACGAATACATTGATGCGAATAGGTAATCGTGCTCGATGTTTAGAAATTTGAGTGACACGAGCTTGGGTAGAAAATCCTGTACTATCGACTCTGGTTTGACCCTAGGATTGGGGTCAGTGTTGGCATTATTGTTGGAAAACTATGATTCCAATCCTGACATTGACTTAGCCTCGAAAAGATGGCCTAGCGGGTAGGCGAGACGTCCTGTTTCATGAGTTATCAATCGAAGGATTGATCTTGAGGATTGGCATGGATGGATAGTGTGAATCATGAATATAAGAATACCCCTCACGAGATTCGGCTGACATGTATATATTCAGGGACGCTTGAGTATGTGCACGATGCGACTCGAGTGAGAATGACAAATTCTAGATCATGCGGCTTGGCTGAATGCATGTATTTTGGAGACGCTTGGAATGCGTGCACGATCCAGCCAAGTGATACATTGAGTTCAAGCAAGACTTGAGGAATGGGAGAGTGTTAAAGATCTTGAAATTGCGTTAAGTAAAAGGATCGATACTAGTACGAGCATGGCTCGGAATCAAAGAAAACGTGTAAGCGGAGTGTGCGTGAACGACAACGAAATTGGCCCTAAACAAGTGAATGATATGGAATCGATATCGTGCAAATAAAAGTTGGTATAACGAATTGGACCATTGATAGGAGCGATAACATTGATAGGGAAATATACTCGAGGATAGTGCAATACTTAGTCTTGAATCGGACGAAAATTACATAGACTTGGTCGACCCCGCTAAGAGGAAATCATATTGATTTCATGGACGAGAACGCTTGGGAAGCGAATCGAGTCACCTCGATAACCGAGATAAACGAAAATGAGTTTGCCTTAGCCTATGACCCTCGTATTTGACAAATTACAACGTGCCTCGTGCAACCATTCCAGCTCCATGACACGTTAAAATAGCAACCGAGTCAAAGAAACACGACAATTGAATAAGTATCATCAACTCTAAAATGAGTAAAAAGTCATTCGATAAGATTGATCGAACGTAAGCGACACGGAACTTAGAAAGAAATCGAGTACCGTTCGATGCCATCGAACGATAAAGCCATTCGATAGGAAATTGCCTAAGATGCGCACACGACACGAGTTAAGGAATGATAAGATGACCTGCACTCAAGAAGTCTCGAGGACGAGACTTATTTTGAGTGGTGTATTATGTAACGACCTGCTCCGCTCTAGCGGAACGCCGATTCAAACGGCAAGTGCAACGACTCAAATGAGCCGTCGACCCGAAGAGTTGCTTCGACCCGATGAAGTATCGATGCGAATCGATGCAATGCTTGCATTGGCCCGTCAAGATGAAGCCAAACTTAGACTTTCAAAGGCGCACTCGGAGTATCGCTTGGCCGATACGAACATCGCTAAGGTGGGTGGCTCCGATGAACCCGTCTGTGCTTAGCCTAGACACATAACAATGCGGACACATTCACGAGAATCGCTAGGCGATAACATCTTGCATGCTAATAAATGACTCAACGCACCTAGCTAAGGGAATAATCCCATCTTGCATGCTTGTTTAGAACATGGAAAAGAACTCGACAATTATAGAAACGCTCGCACCGCGCTCTACGCTCGTGCTAAGGCACAAGCCCACGTTCATGTCCCTTATACGTTCAAACAATGAAACAATGAATAGTTTACAACAATAAAATGGGAAGGCTATCAACATAGTCGCTCCGAGTAGAGTTTAGCAACATTGGAAGGCTATAGGACCGACGGGTCGCCAAGGCGACTCCCACACTGGGAGTTGCATAATGCATGAATGAATGAATCAAAGAATGAATAAGCAAACACATGAATGACCCTATGAACATACGAACAAGTAAAAGAATAAAATGAAAGAAAGAATACATGAAAGATAAGACATGGAAGACGCTAGCGACAGGTGTGACGGGCACGTGCAACGGGGCTCGCTACCCGCGCTGTACGGACGCCAACCTGGTCGTTAACGCATTATGGCTAAGGGTTAGCCTACGGCTCGGAGATAGCCGCTAAGTAAAAGATAAGTTAATACGAAATGGTCGTGGACAAACGGCACGGGCGATGGGGGGGTAAACCGTGGCCGTCGAGTGGAAGGATTCTGCGGCACGGGCGTTGGGGGGTAAACCGTGGCCGGCCTAGGCAGAATCAATACGGGGCTTACGGGCTGCTTGGGTGCGGGCTTGGGCACCAAGAGACGTAAGTGCAGGGTATATTCAAGAGACTTAACGGGGTGTACCAGCCATCACCCTACGCTAAGTTGAGAAATACCACAGAGGAATGTCCTAAATGGCTTGTAAAGCCAGCGACCCGTGCATGTAGATTAAGTGGACTATGCTGGTGGCAATCCACGTGCAAGTTCTTGCATTGAAATCAAAGTAGTCTAAGTTAAATGAACAAATGTCTCCTGAACATGCTTGCAAAGTAACATCCTGAACATGAACGTGCTCGAAATATAACATGCCTGAACATGCTCGAAATATACCACCCCGAACATGCTTGAAATGTGCCTCCTGAATATGCTCGAAATGTAACACTAGAACATGCCCACGACGTGCTAGAACCCGAGACATAGACACGCCCGTAACATTGAATGTTTACATGAATCACGTTAAGTTACTTCATGTTAATTGTTGACTAACTTGGTTTACTTGGACAGGGAAGACCGGACGGTAAGTATGGGTAAGTCGTGCATGTATTTTAATGCAGACACTTGAATTAGGCAACACGATATGGGTTACGATATATGCCATGAAACTGATCCTAAGGCAAGATTAGAAAGACAATGAACGATAGTCGGTGCACAAAAGTAAATACAACGTGTTTGGTAATGATAGCATTGTGGGCGAGCTAGCCTCCCCACCAGTGCATAACAATGTACTGATAACCCTACAGTCTGCTTGCAGGAAGCAGGAGACGTCGGCGGGTGCGGAGCTTTCCTCGTACGTACTAAGGCGCGGAGCTATCTCTTGAGCCTTGGAGCGTTGCAAGGAGCTGAAGCACCCTATACAGGACATAATGTATCGGAACATCGCCATGTATTATTCCATCTTGTAAGCCACTTGGCACGCCTTTTATGTTTCAGAGAGAGAGCTTGAGCGATTTGTAATATCGGCCTAGCACCGCTTGTAACCTTCATGAATATCAATAAAGAGATCGAATTTGCTTCTACTTGTGTTTATTTACTTTCCGCTGCAATGGGGACACTCTGTGCGACTCTGTGGCCTAGCTCAAATTGGCCGTTTCTGGACTTGGCCTTGCACGGGCGCAACCTAGGCCCGTGCGGCATCACGCCTTAGCGAGGACGATCGCTCCTACGGGAGCGGGGCGTGACAGATAATCACGAATTGATTGACATGACTAGACTGTCACGACCCGCTCCCGAATAATCGGATATGAGTCGGACACGCCCCTCCTTCGTCGATGGACACGACAAAGTAAGCTGTACAATACTAAAAAAAACTCCAAGTCACAATATAATGTAAACAACACAGCTTTTATAACGTTCCCAAAATGATCACCAATATCCATCAAGTCTTTTAGTACAAAATCAGCCGGAGACAAATCCGGTCAAATAAAATAAATATACAATAATGAGTATCCAAAATACAATCTCCAGAAAAATAAAATAAAATAAAAGCTGCAATATCCAATACAATCACATGCACCATGTGGCCTCAAGCTCACCTGCAACGTATCATGTCAGAAAAAGAGCAAAGTACAACCCTGACAAGACAATATACAATGTAATCTGTAATACAGAATACAAGGTGAAACCAGAATACCAGAATACCAGAAATAGAAGTAAAACTACGGTACCAGAAATAAAATATGAAACTGCAGGCAATGGACGACAATCAATATGCTAGACAATGAACACGGCTATCAATGTACAAGGCAATGATCACGACAATCAATATGCAAGTGTGACAATTTGAAATATTAAACTAATGTGTGACTGGCTTAGGAGTACAATCAATCAATGAGTCAATGAGTCAATCAATTCTACAAGGTCCGGCTTCATCGTACGTAAAGTGTACGACTAGGCTATCCACAATACCTATGTTGGGTGTGGTCACACAAAAGCTAATATTTTCCCCAATCCCCGCAATAAACATTGACTCACAAGCAATAAACAATGTATAAGACAATCGTGTGTATCTCATGTCCGATATGAGAACATGGCACATGAAGGTAAGACAGAAATACAGAGTACAAGTCGAGTCAGTGTACTTGCCTCGGTTTGGTTGCACGAGAGTAGTACTGCATGGTTGTAAATCACCTGTTATATTTTGTACAAGTTTGTTAGGGTTTTAAAAGATATTTGCTAATTATTGTTTAACAAGTTGACAATGCTACAACCATATACCAGCTATACAGATATACTAGCTTGATCAAAATAAGGTTTCTAGGAAAATACTTTTAAACTATCTTTAGTAAGAAAATCATTTGTGTTTAGAAAATAAATATATTACAGCTTTGATAATTATTTATTAGAAAAATACTTTGAACTATATTAAACAAAAATTCTCATTTTAGAAAATACCTACTAACTTATAAAATATTGATAATATGATTTATCTAGTATTTGCAGATAATTCTTTGTAACAAAAATATATTTGTTAGCTAACTAGAAACTTAGCAAATAATATGTATAATAAAATATAAATATTTCATTATAATAAAACCTATACTTTAATAAGAACATCAAAATACCTAATGACAATTTATAATAATGAAAGTAATTTAATAATGATAGTAATAATACTATTTTCAAAATATTGTTAAGGTCAATACAACTATATATCATTAGTTCAATACAAAAATTATAACTAAACATTAATTAATTTGACACTAATCAAACTAAATTACTAATTAGAATTAAATCAGCTAGAGCATCCCCAAACTAGCCCAACTATTCCTGAACCCGAGCCCACACTACTTTACTTCACTGTTTAAATAGATGAATTCATTCAACATTTAGACTAAGCCCAAACCAGCTCAACTATTCCTGAACCCGAGCCCAAAATCCATCACCCAAAACCCGGCCCAGCTCAAACAAAATTGCTGCTGTTATTATTATTTTTCTTTCTTTTTTTAAAACCCAGCCTTTCACCATATTTCAGCCCATGCTCTTAGCTCCCAAGACCCGGCCCATGTTTCAACATCAAAACCTAACTGAAGCTTAGCTTCTCTATCCTCTGCCCATTCTACTCACAGCCAAAAGAAAACTCAACCCACTTCCCATCGTCTTCTTCCTCCAGACTTCCAAAAGCAAACCCTAACCCTAATTCTTGCTCGTCTTCCTCCTCAGTATTAGCCCCCAGCCCTAGATCTCTAAAACCCTAGGTCCATCTTCTCCATCTCCTTCACATGTAAACCCTAGATATCCCTTCGTCTCCTTCTTCCCTATACTCCCAGCAAGAACCCTAACCCTAAAATTTTTTGCACAGCCTAACTTAGTCTCCCATGGCCGCTCCCAGTGTAACCCTAAATATTTTCTTCAGTCCCAGTCCTAGATCTAGGTTAGCTTCCCCATTCAAGCCAAGAACCCTAGATCCACAAATACTTCACTCAAAAACTAGATCGATCCCTAACCCCAACCCGAAACCCTCATTTCTAGGTCATCTTCTCCAGTTACAAAACCCTAGTAGCCAGCAAGAAGAAAGGGGTTGAGAGATCGATGAGGGAACTCACTTTGGCCGGCGGGGTCGTCGATCCACGACGGCGAAGCACTGCTAACCTGTCGACGAGTCTGGCGCAGTCGTCGACGGCGGACTTCGGCTTGGCTCGACGGTCGGATCTGGCTAGGCGCGGCTCAACTCGGTGGCTTCTGGCACGGGGTCGTCGAGATCCGGTGACATGACGGTGCTCGTCGTCGCGACGGCTCTAGTCTAGGCGAACAGCGGCGGTCCTCGAATTCCACGACGGCGAAGCTCTGGTCGGCACAAGCTACGAAGAGGGACGCCATCCACGAAGGGGTGGCTCACTGCTCAAGGGAGTCACGGATCTCGAAGTATCTTCTCGAGTCTCGAAGGGTCACGCAAGAGTGACCGCACGGGATTCGAAGAGACGCCTCGACATGCGAAGCTGGCACGGTCGTCGAAATGGACGCGAGCCGAGGAAGCTCAGTCTTCGATGGCTGCTTCTGCAGTCGAGGAAGAACCTCGCAGTGATGGCGGGAGGTCGGTGACGATGGTGGCGGCGAGCAGATGGTCAGCCTCGAGCTCCGATTGAGGCGGTGGCACACGACGGAGGAAGGGGGTGCTCGACCGAGAGGTTATAGGAGAAAGAGAAAATAGAGAGAGAAAGAGTGTGGGAAAATGTGTCAGTGCTGATGTGACAGTGATTGGGAAGTGCTGACAACAATATTTATAATAAAATATTATTGTGTATTCTTTAAATTGGACAATGGCAGTGTAGTAATTTAGTGTAGATCTGGGAGTTATTGTACAGTGGCAATGTAGGTAAATAATGGTAGATCTGGGTGCACTCTTATACTAACATTTAACAGATTTTTAAAATTCAAAATTTTAAACAGTTTTTCAAAATCAAAAATTCAAAACAGTTAATAGGAATAGTAAACAGGAATAGGAGCAAAATAATTAATTTACAAAAATTGTCAGTTTATTCTTTTTCTGCCAACTGTCAACTAAAGACAGTTATACATACTTGATTTATAATAATTAATTATAAAAATAATTAGTCAAATTAATTCTTTCTTTCAGTTAATATAAATCAAACAGTATTAATAAATAATCTAGTAATAATAACCATCAATCAACTTAAATTAAATTAAACAAGGTTTAATTAAAACAGCTTAACAAAAAAGTTTATTATCAATATTTTATTTTCTAAAATGGATAAAATTCATAATCAATCAAAATCCATTAATTAAATAGCTATCCGAATAAATTTTGGTTTTATTCACGAAAATAATATTATTTCTAAAAGAAAAATCTTAAAATTCACTAAAATTGATTCAGGGAGTTACATAGACTGATAATTGTACATGCATGGTATGGCAAGTGAACTAACATGACATGACATGACCTGACAAGTAAGCATGATGGGAGCTATTGAATGTTGTTGCGACGGCTAGCATGACATGACAAGAATGAATGGCCTGGACACCGTGGACGATTGTGTTTGAACGAATGAACCAGTATTGTCTTGCATCATATCTAGGATAGGGACCCCTGGGTACCACGGTCAGGGGTACCTATTGAAATTGACTAAGGCTAATAATTAGAATAACCCAGTAGTCATAAAGAGATTTCCCAGCTACAGGCAATTCCGTTATCTGGGCGCCCCATCATGGGATCTGTAGCCTGTCGTCGAGTAGGGCACATTTCCAGCACACTGTCATGTGTTGCACCCTTCAAGCTACTTAAGGGTACATGTGTTCTTTGGACAATGTACCCACATGAATTCAACCCCTAATTTGCGTCTGGATAGCCTGGATGGTCTGCAGAGCTTGTGGCTGTTGGAATATCTCATTGCATCTTGCTAGTAACTAGGTCTGTGATAACCCTAGTTAGTTAAAGTATCAAGTTGTACTCATTGCTTAGCCGTGATTTGATTGGTTGGAGTTCAGCCCCGTCTAGTCTTGTCCTGATCCTGTAAAAGATTGTAACATGACCTAATTGCTTGTGCTTTATTTTATCGATAAATGGTGAGAAACCAAGTTCCGTTCAGATGAAGGGTTACAACCCCGGTCCTTATTTGGTTTAAGGGTTGTAACTTGATTATCTGAATAGTCCTATGGTTATCTTATCGTATATCATCATGATTTTCCATATCTCCAGTTTTATTATAAAATTATGTTTTGTGCTAATTGCTGGTTTTAGTTCTTAAGTGAAACCTCCTTTGTGGCACTTGCTCTTTCTGGGATCTGACCCAGCTGGTTTTGCGTGGCCAGATACCGGAGCAGCTCCAGAGGATCTTTCTACCTTCCAGCCAGATGGTGACCACCAGGCGTAATCCTGACAACGAGTGGGTTTTATTTTGCTCTTCCACTCTATTGTAAAAATATTCTTTTGAGATATTTTGCCGACGAGCACGTGTTAGCTCGATTGTACTTTACTTACTGTCTGCCTACGGGCTGTAGCATGATTAACAAATCCTAGGGTTGATCATGTATGACTGAAACTCTTGCTAGTCTTCACATTTTGTATGACTAGCTTCATGATCATCCAAATATGTAATGTATGGGACGCCTTACTATTGTATATTTGGTGCTCTGACATCTTATGACTGTTATTACTTGCTTGAGGTTGAGACAATAGGCCTGTTCATGACCCTAAGAGACTGATGGCTTGTAGTTAAACCCTCATGTATCTAGACAGCCGTGACCGTATAGCGAGGTGGGTTGCACTTCAATATACGTAGCTGGCTATGTCCGCCCCCGCTCTCCAGTATTCTTGTTCTAGGGCGTTACAATGCATCAATATAACAACCATTTATTTCAAATAGAGCAAGTTCTCTAGCTTTCCAAGCCTTACAATATTTAATATGTATTCGATGTTCCCTAAATATATCATTTACAACATGCGATGGACTATACCACTGATTATCTCAAATTTTATCAATAATCTTATTTTTAACCCATACAGTAGTAGCTAATGGATGACAACCGATTGTAAGCCCACCTACACAAGAATGTATATTTTCTAACGTAGCAATACAAAATCTTTCATCTTTACCAATGACTTTAGCGTTTACTCTCCAATGACCAAGTTGAAGCGTTACATTTATATACATCCCCACTAGCATTGTTCAAAGAAGTCGAACAAGTAAAATTATGTTTTATTGCTATATCACTAATAAAACTTCTAAATTTAGAACGATTCTTAAATTTTTTTCCAATAAATAATTCATGAGTGCTAACACTATCAACAGAATCATCAAATTCATCATCTAAATTTTTAATTAAATCATCACTATTTTCATCATCGTTACTACCATCATCTACTACATGTTCTTCTTGAGTAAATGGAATAACTCGTTGAGAAGAACTGTCACCCCCAGTTTTCAGAAATAGAGATATTTTTGTCATTTTTTCATTTTAGAATATTTTTGAAATTATTTATTTATTTATAATATTATTTTGGGGTTATTTGAGTCGGGTTCGAATTTCAGCTCAATCCGACTTGAAACGGGAATCCGGGGTAGTGTTGACTCTAGTGGGACCCACTCATTAGTTAGACATGGCCCACATAATATTTATTTTAGTTAGTGGCTAGACTAATTAATTATGGATAGGGTTAGTGTGATTAGAGACTTTAGAATGACTAATTTAGCATTAACCATTGACCCTTCTCCTAATATTAATTAGATAGATTAGTAGGGGGCTTTTTAGTAATTCCTATAGGGGGACACCTAAGGCATAATGGCAGCCACCTTAGCTTAGGGATAGGCTCAAGCCCTTTGATATTTTCCATTCCTTTCCATTCCACTTTCTCTCTCTTATTCTTCCCCAAATTTTTAGAGAGGGTTTTATATAGATTTCACCACCAAATCCCTTCATTCTTCCACCCAACCTTCTTCTTTCCTTCTCTACTCAAGCCAAGGAGGAAGCTACCCAAGTTTGGAAGGATTCGAAGCTCGTTCGTGTCCTTTTGGAATCTCTACGTGTCGGTGTCGTGTCGGAAGGATTTTCCTTTGAATCTCTCTTCCGGAAGGTATAATCTCTCCTCTAATCCACCCCAATATGCATATAGGTTAATTTTGACCCATAGGAATGACCCCCATGGTTGTGTCTCCATTTGTGTCCATTTCGTGTCCTTTTGGAGACTTTTAGGAGTGTCCTATGTGTAGGCTTGTGTCCTAGTGGGAAAATTCCTATTGGACACTTGTTATATATATATATATATATATATATATATATATTGTGTGAATGTTATTTATATGTTAATTCTCAGATTTGTATTGTCTAGATATGTGTCTAGATATGTGTTTTTCTATGTATCATATTGTTAATTCTCAAAAAGTATTGTCTAGATATGTGTTTTTCTATATATCATATTGTATCATATTAGTTATCTACATATATATATATATATATATATATATATATATATATATATATATATATATGTAGATAACTAATATGATCTACATATATATATATATATATATATATATATATATATATATATATATATATATATATATATATATATATATATATATATTATTTTTTTTAGTTATCTACATATATATCTACATATATATATATATATATATATATATATATATATATATATATATATATATATATAAAAATATATATATATATATATATATATATATATATATATATATATATATATATATATATATATATATGTAGATATATATGTAGATAACTAAAAAAAAAAAAAAAATATATATATATATATATATATATATATATATATATATATATATATATATATATATATATGTGTGTGTGTGTTAGTCTCTCTCTCTCTCTATATATATATATATGTATATAATTGGTGACTTATATATGCATAGATGTGATATTGTGTGTTTTCATTTGTGAATGGGGGATGAGGGTTCGGCCAAGAGAGGATTAGATTTGAAGTTAGATTGGTGTTGTGTTAGTGGAATGATAGTTGGTATATGTGTGGTGGATTTGAGAATAGAGTGTGAGAGAGTGAGAGTTTAGAGAGGGGATGAGTGGAGTTAGAGAGTGGAGTTGGAGGGGGGAGGGACTAGCTGCTGTAAAGTAGCAGGACAGTAGCTGCCCCTTCCAGTCTCCTTGACACCCTCCCAACCATCCAATATCAACCCCCTACAAACCCCCATAGAAGCTACCAAAACCAGTCCTAAAACACCCCCTTGACAGTCCCATATGGCTGTCCCTTACCTGTCCATTTGCCCCTCCAATGACAGCCAAGTAGACCACTTACAAGTCCCCGATAATCAGCCACATAAGCACTCTAAAACAGTCCACAAAACCATACTCAAACCTGTCCTTTGTTCAGCCATATGGCTGCCTAACCAGTCCGTCAATGACAGCCATAGAAGCCCAAAAACCTGTCTTAATTGCCCCACAAACCATGCCAAAACTGCCCCTAAACAGTCCACTATTTCAGCACATGGCTGTCCAAATATCAGCCCAAATTGGACAGCCTTGACAGCCCATTGATAGCCTATATTTTAGTCCATAATTAGCCCCCTGTGCTGTCCATAAACCAGTCCTTGCTCACTCCCAAAATCAGCCCATGTTGACCCATAGGTGTGTATATGTGTGAGTGTCACGCCCCAGAACCAGAATACTGGAGAGCGGGGGCAGACATAGCCAGCTACGTATATGAAATAGAATCCATCTCACTATACGGTCATGGCTGTCTAGATACATGAGGGTTTAACTACTAGCCAGCAGTCTCCTAAGGTCATGAACAAGCCTATTGTCTCAATCACAAGCAAGCAATAGTAATTACAAGATGTCAGAGCACCAAATATATAATAGCAAGGCGTCCCATACATTACATATTGGATGATCATGAAGCTAGTCGTACAAAATGCCAGGACTAGCAAGAGTTCAGTCATACATGATCAACCCTAGGATCTATCAATCATGTTACAGCCCGTAGGCAGACAGTAAATAAAGATGCAATCGAGCTAACACGTGCTCGCCGGCTAAACGCCTCAAAAGAATAATTTTTACAAATAAATGGGAGGACAAAAAGAAACCCACTCGTTGCCAGGGTTCCGTCTAGTGGTCACCATCTGGCTGGAAGATCGGTGGATCCTCTGGAGCTGCTCCGATATCTGGCCACACAAAACCAGCTGGGTCAGACCCCAGAAAGAGCAAGTGCCACAAAGGAGGCTTCACTTAGAAACTAAAACCAGCATATAGTAAGGAACATTAAAGTTAAATTATCAGAAATAACAACAATAATTGAGTACGAGGGAACCATTCAAGTAGCCAGACTACAACCCTTAAACCAAACAAGGACCGGGGTTGCAATCCTTCACCTGAATGGAAATCCGTCTCAAATACTATGGATAAGGTAATAAGACAATAAACGAAGAGAAAACACAGAACTGCTCCGGGAGCCAGGTTACAACCCTTAAACCAAACAAGGACCGAGGTTGTAACCCTTCGCCTGAACAGAGTTGGACTCCTGATCTTTATTGTTAAGGCCATTACAGATAATCATGTTGCTGAAGTAAGATAGAACATGACAAGCATGGCACGGGGTACAAATAAGACAATAACCGAAGGGAAGACACAGAACTGCTCCGGGAGCCAGGTTACAATCCTTAAACCAAACAAGGACCGGGGTTGTAATCCTTCGCCTAAACAGAACTGGTCCCCCGATCGTCATTGTTAAGGCAAGCATCAATAATCGTGTCTTGTCACGATCTTGCACAGGATCAGGATAAGACTAAGCTGGAATAACTTCATCCAATCAATCACGGCCAATCAAAAGTACGGCTTGATACTTTAACTAGCTAGGGTTATCACAGGCCTAGTTACTAGCAAGATGCAATGAGATTATTTCAACAGCCACAAGCCCTGCAGACCATCCAAGTTATCCAGGTCGAATGCCCATTTATGAAGGATGCACTACATGACTGTGTGCTGGAAGTGTGCCCTACTCGTCGGTAGGCTACAAGTCCCCTTAATGTGCCCAGATAACGGGATTGCCTATAGCTGAGAATCTCTTCATGCCTATTGAATTATTCTAGTTTATTACTCTTAGTTAATTACAGTAGGTATCCCTGACCGTGGTACTCAGGGATCCCATCCTAGACATGATGCAAGACAATACTGGTTTATTGTGCAAACGCAATCATCCACGGTGTCCAGGTTAGTCATTCTTGCCAGGTCATGTCACGTTAGCCGTCGCAACAGCAATTCGAGATAATTATGCCAGGTATGCTTGTCCTGCCATGCCGTATTAAATTATTATTAACAAACCTATTAAATAAATTCATGATTATCAAGTTCATGACAAAAGGCGTAAGGATATAAAATGGGCGTAAAATATCTAATAAAATATCAATATACAGGGCTATAGAAGAGCCAAGCTTAAGGAAAATAAAACCAAAATGACATGCTGACATAAGACCAAGTCAGCCAAGGCCATACGCTCAGTGCAAAAGTCATACGCTCAGGTCAGGCTACGCTCAACTCAAGCTACGCTCAGGTAAGCCTACGCTCAGGTAAGCGTATGAGGTCCATACGACCCCTTGTCACACAAGTGAGCGTATGCAAGACATACGCTCCAAAAAGGCAGCGTATGGACTCCATACGACTCATGGCTATCCAAGTGAGCGTATGCAAGTCATACGCTCCAAAAGGCAGCGTATGGACTCCATACGACTCATGGCTATCCAAGTGAGCGTATGCAAGTCATACGCTCCAAAAGGCAGCGTATGGACTCCATACGACTCCTTGTCAAGCAAGCAAGCGTATGCGGGTCATACGCTTCCAAAAGGCAGCGTATGGGGTCTACTGCGCTGCGCTAAAGAGCGCGCACAGCTCAGTGACGCAAGCTAAAAAGCTCGCGCACTGCTCACTGTCTTCTCCAAACAGCAGGAACTCCATGGTTGAACCCTAAGCTTCCAAAGTCCATAACTTGGTCAAAACAAGTCCAAATCCAACTTTCCAAAGGTCAAAATTGGGTAGAAGGAAATTCTCTACCACATGGAACCATCAAAACTTGAAAACAAGGGAATTTAATAGATCAAAACCATGAAAATCTGAAAATGACTAAATTCTAGATCTACAAAAATTCAAGCTTCAAAATAGAAAATGTCAAGTTCTAATGTGGATTAGAAAGTTGCAAAGAAGAGGTTAGAACAATAAAAATGGTGGGTTTCTTCATGAAGCAAGATTGCACTTGCCTAGGCTAGGGTTTTCTTGGTTGGTGGTGGAGAGTAATGAAGAAGAAAGAAAAATAATGAGGAGAGAGAATGGAAAGAGGTTAATAAATGGGGTGGGTTGTGGTAGGTAGGGGGTTCACCCTTGGTTCATGATGAACCAAGGCTAATCAAGCCTAGCCGAACCAACCCAAGCCAACCCAAACCAAGATGAACCATGGCCAATACGAGATAAAATACGTACACGTATTCTTAAATACGTAATACGAACAACAGGCATTACAACTCTACCCACCTTAAAAGAATTTCGTCCTCGGAATTTAATTAAGATGTTAGAGAGACTAGAACAAGCTATACTAATTACATGCAAACTATAACTAGGCAAGCAATCACTCATTCAAGCAAGGAATCGAAGACATGAGGCATAAGGAAGACATTATACCTCATGAGTCAAACAAGTCGGGATACCGCGATCGGATATCTTTCTCCCGCTCCCACGTTGACTCCCCCAAAGAGTGATGACCCCAAGCAACTCGGACTAACTTGATAGTCTTGTTCTTGAGGATCTTCTCTCTCCGGTCCAATATAGACACGGGTCTTTCCTCATACGAAAGGTTGGTACCAACAACCAATTCCGAATGATCCAGGATGTGGCTCGGGTCCGGGATATACCGTCGTAATTGGGATATATGGAACACGTCATGCACCTCGCTTAGCGACGGCGGAAGAGCGAGACGATAGGATACATCTCCTACTCGCCCCAGAATGTCAAACGGCCCTATATACCTAGGACTAAGCTTTTCCCGTACGCCGAAACGAATGACGCCACGGTTGGGCGAAATCCTCAGGAATACATGATCGCCGACCGAAAACTCGAGAGGGCGCCGATGAGAATCGGCCCAATGACGCTGGCGATCTTGGACAACTCGAAGATGATCTCTGACCCTTCTGAACACTTCAATGGTCTGAGCAATCAATTCTGGGCCAAGCATCTGTCTTTCTCCAACATCATCCCAGGATAGCGGGGATCTGCACTTCCTGCCATACAGCGCCTCGAACGGGGCCATCTGGATACTGGCCTGGAAACTATTGTTATACAAAAATTCTACCAGGTGCAAGTGATCTTCCCGTGAACCACCGAAGTCAAGTGTGCAAGACCGCAACATGTCTTCAAGAGTCTGGATCGTGCGCTCTGACTGACCATCTGTCTGCGGATGATATGCTGAACTGAACTGGAGATGAGTCCCTAAACTCGCTTGCAGGCTACGCCAAAAGTGCGATGTAAATCTGGAATCTTGGTCCGAGGTGATGCTAACTGGCACACCGTGCAATCTGACAATCTGTCTAAGATACATCGCCGCTAGCTGAGCCGTCGACTGACCAACTCTGAATGGAAGAAAGTGAGCCACTTTCGTGAGCCGGTCAACTATAACCCAAATAGCATCTCTACCAGCTGGAGATCTAGGTAATCCAGTCACGAAATCCATGGTCACATGCTCCCACTTCCACTCTGGAATCGGCAAGGGCTGAAGCAGTCCTACCGGTCTCTGATGTTCAGCTTTAACTTGTTGGCAAACCAAACACCGAGAGACAAATCGAGCTATCTCCCGCTTCATGCCGTTCCACCAGAAATGCTGCCGGATATCACGGTACATCTTCGTACTGCCCGGATGGATGGAATACTGTGAACTATGAGCTTCTGCCATGACCTCCTGCCGGATATCTCCGCTGGGTACACAAAGACGCCTACCATGTCGAAGTGTACCATCCTCATGAACGCATAACTCTGGTCTTCGTCCCGCCTCACACTCTGCTCTGAGTCGCTGAAGCTTGGAATCTGCCGACTGCGCCATCCGGATCCTCTCGACTATAGTGGACTGAACTTGCATACTGGCCATCAAGGCCACACTGGAAGGGAGAACAACTTCAATATCCATTTTCTGAAGATCTGCTAACAGCTCTGGTTGCGCTGTTAGAAAATAAGCTCCCGCTCTCCTGCTCAATGCATCCGCAACAACATTGGCCTTTCCAGGATGATACTGCAGGTTGACATCATAATCCACAAGTAGCTCCAGCCATCTCCTCTGACGCATGTTAAGATCTTTCTGGGTGAAAACATATTTCAGGCTCTTGTGGTCGGTAAAGATCTCCACCCTATCTCCATACAAATAGTGCCTCCACAACTTGAGTGCAAACACCACTGCTGCCAGCTCCAAGTCATGGGTTGGGTAATTCCTCTCATGATCACGAAGTTGCCGTGATGCATAAGCTATTACCTTCCCATGCTGCATCAGAACACATCCTAAACCTCGGCCTGAAGCGTCACAGTATACCGAAAATCCTCCGGTCCTATCAGGAAGCGTGAGAATAGGAGCCGTCATTAGCCTCGCTTCAACTTCTCAAAAGATTCATGGCACTCTGCTGTCCAAGCAAACTGTGCATCCTTGCGGGTCAACTGGGTCAGCGGCGCCGAGATCCGAGCGAAGTCCGAAACAAATCACCGGTAGTAGCCGGCCAATCCAAGAAAACTACGAACCTCTGCAACTGTGCTGGGCACCGGCCATGACTCAATGGCCACGATCTTCTGTGGATCCACTTCTACTCCTCCTCTGGTGATGATATGACCCAAGTACGAAATGCGATCGAGCCAGAACTCGCATTTACTGAACTTGGCATATAACTGGTGCTCCCTGAGTATCTGAAGAATAACCCTGAGATGCTGCTCATGCTCCGCCTTATTCTTGCTGTAGACCAGAATGTCGTCTAGGAATACGATCACAAACTGATCCAAGTAAGGCATAAAAATACGATTCATGAGGTCCATGAATACTGCCGGTGCATTGGTTGCTCCAAATGGCATAACAAGGAACTCCCAATGCCCGTATCTCGATCTGAAAGCTGTCTTCGGGATGTCCTGCTCTCTGACTCTGATCTGATGATATCCTGAGCGCAAGTCAATCTTCGAGAATACAGCTGCCCCTTTAAGTTGATCAAACAAGTCATCTATCCTCGGGAGAGGGTATCTGTTCTTGATTGTCACTGAGTTCAAGGTACGATAATCTACACATAATCTGGACGTACCATCCTTCTTTTTTACAAGAAGCATCGGGGCTCCCCAAGGCGATCCACTAGCACGAATGAATCCCTTGGTTCTAAGCTCTTCAATCATCTTGTACAAGATCTCCAACTCTGATGGCGCCATCCTGTAGACTCTCTCTGACACCGGGGCTGTCCCGGGAATCAAGTCTATGGTGAACTCAATCTCCCGCTCTGGCGGCATACCTGGAAGCTCTTCTGGAAAAATATCTGGAAACTCATCCACTATCCTGGGCAATTGAACTGCTGCTACTGCCATTCGCAATACTGGAGGAGAAGGCTCAACCTCGCCTCGAGAGAAAGAAAACTCCGGCTCTCCTGGAATGCTAAAAACAACCCTGCCAATGTGGCAGTCTATCCTAGCATACTGGTCCCTCAACCAATCCATCCCTAAGACTACATCATAATCGGCCATCGGGAATTCTATCAATCTAGCGGAAAACTCTCTACTGCTAACTACGATTCGTCACGAGGAAAATACTCTATCGACTCCCACAAGTCCGTTACCAGTGAGTATATTGAGCCTTACTGATAACGACTCGGGCTCCAATCCTATCTGTGTCGCGAATCGTGCAGACATAAATGAATGCGATGCACCAGAATCAAATAAAGCTGAAGCGGGAAAGGTGTTGACGAGAATAGTACCTGCCACTACCTCACCTGGTGTTACTCCTTCTTCTTTCATGGTCAAGGCCAGCACTTGACCATGTCCTCTAGGGGCAGGTCCCCTCTGCTGAAAATTCCTCTGCCTGCTCTGGATCAGGGCTTGGGCCTGAGCATACTGCTGCGGTCTCTGCTGCTGGAATACCTGGGCCTGCGTCAGCAATGGCCTCGGGAGCGGGTACTGCAACTGCTGCTGCTGCTGGACTGGCGCTGGTCCTCTAACTGAAGGACCAGAGAAAGCTGATGAACTCCCCCTGTTCGGGCAGTTCCCAACCTTGTGGTCCGGGGCACCACAAACCAAGCACAATCCCTGTGCTCTACGACACTCTGATACCACATGCCCTGGCTTTCCGCAGTGTGAACATCCCACTGCGGAAGACTGCTTCTGCTTCTGTTGCTGAGGGTGCGTCGGGGTAGAATGCTGAACCGACGTCACCGAGGCCGCCCGCCTCGGAGTTCCAATAGTTAAACCTCTAGCTGCCGGGGCTGGAGCTGATGATTGGTGCATCTGACTGTGGGACCGCTTCCTACCTCCGGTCCTATCCACGATCCGCTAGGAGGTGTACTCATGCCTCCTAGCCGCCCTCAATACTGCATCGAACGTCTGGTGTTCGAACTGCTCAACTGCTAGTAAAATCTCCAAATGCAGCCCCTGCTGGAATCGCTGGGCCCTATCAAACTCGGTTGCCACCAAGGTGGGGGCAAACCTGCTGAGTCTAGAAAACTCAGATGCATAACCATCGACTGTTCTGCCTCCTTGCTTCAGGTTGGTAAACCTCGCCTGCAAGTCATACCGAGCCACAGCATCAAAATACTTCGTCTGGAATCTCTCTCTGAACACTGCCCAAGCAATGGGTGCCACTAATCCCTCGGCCTGCGCCGCCCACCAACTGCGGGCAAGATCTATCAACTGCAGGCGCACTACGGCCACCTTCTCGTTTTCTGGAGTCCTGGCTGCTTCTAGAATCACTTCGGTATCCTGAAGCCAAGCATCCGCGGCGATCGCATCTTCGCTGCCGTCGAAGAATGGAGGGTTCAGACGCTTGAAGCTGTTGGCCGCGCTGTTACCCTGATGACCACCCCGGGTCAAAGCATCCGTCACTGCCTGGTGTAAGGCATCTCCACGCCGGTCTTAGGAAGATATCAAGGTCCTGACGAGTCCTACCAAAGTGCCGTCATCATGTTCTACTGGTTGAACTGGCTGGACTGGTGGCTCTCCGCCAGAAGGCACGACTCTAGAGGCTACTCCAGAATGCTGGACTTGATCTCCAGGTTGCTGCTGGTTCGCGGAAGGTGCTCCGCCTTGCTGGTCAGTAGGACCACGAACAATGCCGCTGAAGAAGACGACATAGGGAACAATAAGGAAGGACCAGGACAGATCAACGATACAAGCATATGATCAGGACAAGAATCCAGGGATTCAGAAGATACGAGCAGAGATCAAGGACGAATACTGATTGAGACATCTATTCGGTAAACCCTCATATATCTTGATTTACAAGACCTGCATGGGCCACCACTTAAACCATGTCACGCCCCAGAACCAGAATACTGGAGAGCGGGGGCAGACATAGCCAGCTACGTATATGAAATAGAATCCATCTCACTATACAGTCACGGCTGTCTAGATACATGAGGGTTTAACTACTAGCCAGGAGTCTCCTAAGGTCATGAACAAGCCTATTGTCTCAATCACAAGCAAGCAATAGTAATTACAAAATGTCAGAGCACCAAATATATAATAGCAAGGCGTCCATACATTACATATTGGATGATCATGAAGCTAGTCGTACAAAATGCCAGGACTAGCAAGAGTTCAGTCATACATGATCAACCCTAGGATTTGTCAATCATGTTACAGCCCGTAGGCAGACAGTAAATAAAGATGCAATCGAGCTAACACGTGTTCGTCGGCTAAACGCCTCAAAAGAATAATTTTTACAAATAAGTGGGAGGACAAAAAGAAACCCACTCGTTGCCAGGGTTCCGTCTAGTGGTCACCATCTGGCTGGAAGATCGGTGGATCCTCTGGAGCTGCTCCGATATCTGGCCACACAAAACCAGCTGGGTCAGACCCCAGAAAGAGCAAGTGCCACAAAGGAGGCTTCACTTAGAAACTAAAACCAGCATATAGTAAGGAACATTAAAGTTAAATTATCGAAAATAACAACAATAATTGAGTACGAGGAAACCATTCAAGTAGCCAGACTACAACCCTTAAACCAAACAAGGACCGGGGTTGCAATCCTTCACCTGAATGGAAATCCGTCTCAAATACTATGGATAAGGTAATAAGACAATAAACGAAGAGAAGACACAGAACTGCTCCGGGAGCCAGGTTACAACCCTTAAACCAAACAAGGATCGGGGTTGTAACCCTTCGCCTGAACAGAACTGGACTCCTGATCTTTATTGTTAAGGCCATTACAGATAATCATGTTGCTGAAGTAAGATAGAACATGACAAGCAAGGCACGGGGTACAAATAAGACAATAACCGAAGGGAAGACACAGAACTGCTCCGGGAGCCAGGTTACAACCCTTAAACCAAACAAGGACCGGGGTTGTAACCCTTCGCCTGAACAGAACTGGTCCCCCGATCGTCATTGTTAAGGCAAGCATCAATAATCGTGTCTTGTCACGATCTTGCACAGGATCAGGATAAGACTAAGCTGGAATAACTTCATCCAATCAATCACGGCCAATCAAAAGTACGGCTTGATACTTTAACTAGCTAGGGTTATCACAGGCCTAGTTACTAGCAAGATGCAATGAGATTATTTCAACAGCCACAAGCCCTGCAGACCATCCAAGTTATCCAGGTCGAATGCCCATTTATGAAGGATGCACTACATGACTGTGTGCTGGAAGTGTGCCCTACTCGTCGGTAGGCTACAAGTCCCCTTAATGCGTCCAGATAACGGGATTGCCTGTAGCTGGGAATCTCTTCATGTCTATTGAATTATTCTAGTTTATTACTCTTAGTTAATTACAGTAGGTATCCCTGACCGTGGTACTCAGGGATCCCATCCTAGACATGATGCAAGACAATACTGGTTTATTATGCAAACGCAATCATCCACGGTGTCCAGGTTAGTCATTCTTGTCAGGTCATGTCACGTTAGCCGTCGCAACAGCAATTCGAGATAATTATGCCAGGTATGCTTGTCCTGCCATGCCGTATTCAATTATTATTAACAAACCTATTAAATAAATTCATGATTATCAAGTTCATGACAAAAGGCGTAAGGATATAAAATGGGCGTAAAATATCTAATAAAATATCAATATACAGGGCTATAGAAGAGCCAAGCTTAAGGAAAATAAAACTAAAATGACATGCTGGCATAAGACCAAGTCAGCCAAGGCCATACGCTCAGTGCAAAAGTCATACGCTCAGGTCAGGCTACGCTCAACTCAAGCTACGCTCAGGTAAGCCTACGCTCAGGTAAGCGTATGAGGTCCATACGACCCCTTGTCACACAAGTGAGCGTATGCAAGACATACGCTCCAAAAAGGCAGCATATGGACTCCATACGACTCATGGCTATCCAAGTGAGCGTATGCAAGTCATACGCTCCAAAAGGCAGCGTATGGACTCCATACGACTCATGGCTATCCAAGTGAGCGTATGCAAGTCATACGCTCCAAAAGGCAGCGTATGGACTCCATACGACTCCTTATCAAGCAAGCGAGCGTATACGAGTCATACGCTTCCAAAAGGCAGCGTATGGGGTCTACTGCGCTGCGCTAAAGAGCGCGCACAGCTCAGTGACGCAAGCTAAAAAGCTCGCACACTGCTCACTGTCTTCTCCAAACAGCAGGAACTCCATGGTTGAACCCTAAGCTTCCAAAGTCCATAACTTGGTCAAAACAAGTCCAAATCCAACTTTCCAAAGGTCAAAATTGGGTAGAAGGAAATTCTCTACCACATGGAACCATCAAAACTTGAAAACAAGGGAATTTAATAGATCAAAATCATGAAAATCTGAAAATGACTAAATTCTAGATCTACAAAAAATCCAAGCTTCAAAATAGAAAATGTCAAGTTCTAATGTGGATTAGAAAGTTGCAAAGAAGAGGTTAGAACAATAAAAATGGTGGGTTTCTTCATGAAGCAAGATTACACTTGCCTAGGCTAGGGTTTTCTTGGTTGGTGGTGGAGAGTACTGAAGAAGAAAGGAAAATAATGAGGAGAGAGAATGGGAAGAGGTTAATAAATGGGGTGGGTTGTGGTAGGTAGGGGGTTCACCCTTGGTTCATGATGAACCAAGGCTAATCAAGCCTAGCCGAACCAACCCAAGCCAACCCAAACCAAGATGAACCATGGCCAATACGAGATAAAATACGTACACGTATTCTTAAATACGTAATACGAACAACAGGCATTACAGTGAGTGAGTTTAGAGTATGTGTGTTAGCTATGTGTGTGTGTGTAAGTGCCCATATATGTATTTGTGTAAGTGAGCCTATAGGAGTATAGCAAATAGCCTATAGGAGAGCCTATGTGTAAACCTATAGGAAAGCCTATATGAGTGTGGTATCATGAGAGTTGTGTGGGTGAGTGCTAGAATGATGTGAGAGTGGTATATGATATGTGGTAAGGTAATGGGTAGGGTAAACCAACATATGTTATAAGATAGGCTAGATACCTAGGATACCTATATTTCTTGGTAGGTAAACCTTAGATAGGATAGTATCTAGCTACCCTAAGGAGCCTAGGCTAGTATCTTGGGTATTAGCGGGGTTTCCTTTGTATTGGGCAAGGTATCGGGATTTACCTTGGTAAGGGTAATAGGTTTTACCTAGAAATAAGGTATTTGAGTTTGGAGTTTAAGACATGGTTAGAACTTGGTTCCCTTTGTTGGTAATGATCAAATATAGTGCTCCTAGACTAGTTTTGACTTCGGTTGACCATTTTGACCAAAAGTCAACAAAAGTCAACCTAGAGTCAACCTTAGCCTATAAGTGACTAGATTTGACCGAAACCAAACCAGAGTTGACCAGTTGACTGAAAGTCAACAGTTGGTCAACATTAGACTAGTTTGACCTAGGATTGACCTAGAGTTGATCAGGGTTGACCAGTTGACCAAAAGTCAACTGTAAGTCAACCTTTGACCCCGTTTGACCTAGTTTGACTTGGATTGACTCCCAGTAACTTGGTATGACCTAGTATGATCCAGTATGATCTAGTATGACATAGTATGAGTCAGTTTAACTTAGATTGACCTAGTTTGACTTAGACTTGCATTCATGACTTAAATTAGTTTTTTTTTTAGTATAAAACCCTGTTTGACTCATAGTATCTCATTTTAGGTCTGTGATTACTCTGAGCGTCTGTTCACCTTATCATCTCAGGACCACAGGCGAGTACATTCATTGATAGTTTTCATTGTCTTGATATCTACTATATCCGATTCAGTTGTAGTGTCTTACATGATTTCCGACACGATGGATCACGGACTAGTATACGTCGGATCCTGTCATGAGATGTTATTTCCAAATTTCTTTGGTATATTGGTGTGTGATATCCATGTTTTATGTACTTATATAGACATCGATTTGGGAGTGGGCTGATCACCTGCTTTTGAATCCCGTGTCATGACGTGCCATGTCCGGATCCATGATACTATTCAGGGATGGGAGAATTATTAGGGGTTATGTGATCAAAGCCCCATATCACTATTTTGCTAGTGCCACTCTCACCTCACGTAGGGTGTAGCAGATACCCCATGTCCATGTTATCTAGGTTGGCCGGCATGACTTTCCGTTGAGGTCACCGTGGATTGTCGGGCCAAGTGGATAACCCTTCCATGACTCCCTAGCCGAGCACATAGCGCTCTAATAATTCAAGTCACATTTTTATATTTATTTATCCTAGGAGGCTAAGTTCTGTTCAGGAGAAGAGTTACAACCCTGGTCCTCGTTTGGTTTAAGGGTTGTAACTCGGCTTCCGAATAGTTCCTAAGCAATCCTACATATATATTGTCGTCCTATTCAGTACTCACATCTATTATACATTTTCTGTTAATTTTACCCTGTATTTCACATATCTTTGTCTTGTATTTCATTATACTGTCTCTTACAGTATTTGTCAATTCACATGGAACTGCTGTTGGTGTTTGTACTTGCTCATTTTCCTGACAGGATACCGTTGACAATTTTATAGATGTTTCTAAGACAGATGGAGACTCATGCCAGGGCTGTGGCCTGATAGTTTGGCCACTAGATTTTATACTCCCTGAGTAGTTAGCTTAGTTAGGTTTGCCTGGACTGCGATCCAGCTTTTGTTTTAGACTGTAGTATTTCATATTATATTCTGTGACTCTGTGGTGTTGTGTATAGCTTTGGGCTTGTGTGGATCTCGAACTTATTTCCTGCTTTCATCTATCATATTTCCTTTCGTGCTATCTATCCTAGTTTGCTTTTGTGATTGAGCTGTATTGCTATGTCACCTCCATTCGGAGTGTATATACTGTACATGTATCTTTATCTGTTTAGTTGTAGTATTTATAGATGACCTAGACAGCGTTCTACCGCCGATGCTGCGGCGTAGGCTGGACGTAACCACATACTCGTGCCCCTAATCAGGATGCGGGTCGTGACAAGAACTAGCAACAATATTAACATCTATATTAGAAGCAGGTATACTACTTACACTATTAATTCTTGGTGGTGGTGAAGTGACGTAAATACTAATATATGGTTGTTGTACATTAACTTCAAGAATAAATTTTTATACTTGTTCACTATCTATATTTATATAATTTGATGCAAAAAAATATAATAATATAAATTCATATCAATAGAATATTGTTCAATAATTAGATTACGTAAACTAAGAAAAGAACATTTTCTATCAATTAAAAAAACTTGAGTTAAACTCCTTCATAAGCTAACTCATTTAGTACATCTCCAAGCGAGCATAGTATTGTTAGATTTTGATCCATGTTGACTACAAAATGAGCGTCCCAGTGAAGTAGGATGAAATGAGCTTCTTCTTAATGATTGTTTATATTATGAAGAGAATGAAAAAAAAATTGAGAGAGAAAGAGATTGTTTCATTTGATACTTTCATGTCTCAATTTATAGATGACATGAAATAGCCGTTGCAAATGAACGTTGGAATTGAAATTGGAACGTTGGACTAGCCGTTAGACACAACAAAAAAATCAACATAAACCAAATAACTAAAAAATCAAACCTAATAAAATAAACCACACTAGTTACTACGAAACAAACCAAAATAAAAGAAACCAAAAGTTACTTAGTAAACCAAACAAAATAAAAACCAAACCACCATGAAACAAAACCAACCCACAAATGCCCAAAATTCTACATACACTGTAGGGAAAATTGGACAAATGCTCAAAATCCGCCAAACCGTCGACTGTCGAAAATTGGAACCATCTGTCGGAAGTTTTCGTTAGAGTCAATTTTCGAAAACTTTTATTATTTTGTCCAATATACTATAAATTTCTATCGCTACAGTAAATTTTCTGAAAAAACAATAATAAAAAAGGGGAAAAAAAACTTCATCCCACTAATCCAAAACCCCTACCCCCTCCCCTGAGTCTAGGGGTGTCAACGGATGCTTATCGGTACGGACAGGACAATATCCGTATCCGAATCCGAATTTTTTTTGTAATATCCGAATCCGATCCGATATCCGAACGGATATCTCTTTTGACACTCCGAATTCGTATCCGTCTAGTTTAACGGATATCGGATAATATCCGATCCGATTAGCTAAAAAATTCGAATGCTAGTATTCGAATATCCGAAATCCGAAATATTAAAATTTTAGTTATTATCCGAATATCCGAAATCCGAAATATTAAAAATTTAGTTATTATCCGAATATCCGAAAACCAAATTCAATTTCTCTACATATTTGAGTCATTTCTTCTTCTGTTGTAAATTGTAATTAATATATATTACTATTATATATAAATTATATTATAATTAATTTATGTAAAAGTCAGTTGAGAATAAAATACTTTAATCTTCTCTATTAATTAATATATATTACATATACATTATAGTATAATATATAAAAAATTTCGGATATCCGAATCCGATATCCGAATTCGATATCCGAAATTTGCAATTTAAAGTCGGATCGGATACTAACGGATTCGAATACCTTAATATCCGAATTTGTATCCGAAAATGGATAATATCCAAAAAATATTCGGATATCCGAATCTGATATCCGAAATTTCGAAAAATATCCGAAAGTTCGGATACGGAATCGGATCGGATTCGAATTTTCGACTATCCATTGACATGTCTACCTGAGTCCTCTGTCCACCACCACCAACCCTCCAAACCACCTAACCAAAAATAAAAAACTTATCTTTCCTCTCTCTCTCTCTCCCTTTCTCCTTCCCCACCCATCCAATGGCCACCATATCCTTCCTTTCCACTTCATCCTCCTCCTCCTCCCTCCTCCGCCACCGCTCAATCCGCCACTCTAACCACCATCGCCACCGCGGCCCCTCCGTCCGCTGCCTATCCGTCCCCGCCACCGCCCTCACCCAGGACGACCTCAAGAAGCTCGCGGCGGTCAAGGCCGTCGAGTACGTCAAGAGCGACATGGTCCTCGGCCTCGGCACCGGCTCCACCGCCGCCTTCGTCGTCGCCGAGATCGGGTCCCTCCTCTCCTCCGGGAAGCTCACCGGGATCGTCGGCGTCCCCACCTCCACCAGGACCTTCGACCAGGCCAAGTCGCTCGGGATCCCGCTCTCCACGCTCGACGACCACCCCAAGATCGACCTCGCCATTGACGGAGCCGACGAGGTCTGGGGATTATACTCCTTTCTACTTGTTTCCTATTAAAGTTGGCTTCTTTATTTACTTGTATGAGTCTATGACTGTTGTGCGCATACGAATTCGACAGGACATTACGCGGACACTGAGAGCTTGGTTATTCTACTTCTTTACTGGGTTCCTTTTAGATTCCCGGATTAAAGATGGCTTCTTTATATACTTGTATGTTGCACGGGCACGAATTCTGACATGATACGACACGGAGACACACAGACCGATGTATTTTTGTGTCTAGTTGTTTATTTTGGAGTGTACGTGTCGTGTGCAACATGGGTGCAACACGAATTGGACATGGCCACGACACTGGTTTTTGGAGTGCTTCCTAGCTACTTGGGGTATTTCTAGTTGCTCTTTGGATTAAAGTTGACTTCTTGCTTTACTTGTATGTTGACGGACACCAATTTCACATGACACAGTATGGACACGTCAACATGTATATTGCACATATTTTGGTGCATACTAATGTTTTTTTTTAGTGTTTTTGTTGTGTCCAGTACGTGTCCGATGCGACACCACACATATACCACATATTTTGGTGTGCCATAGTGTAGTTTGAAGTGTATGTGTTGTGTCTAATGTGTATGACATCAATGATGCCATCGACACACAAATATTTTGATGTGTGCTACTGTATTTTCGAGCGTCTGTACCGTGCCCAATATGCCTGGCACGAATAAAACACATTTTTGGTGTGTACTAGTATATGAGTTGGACTAGTGCCTGACACGGATAAAACACATTTTTGGGTGTGTACTAGTGTCTGACACGATTAAAACACAGTGCCGTGCCCAATATGTCTTGCACAATGTGCCAATGTGGCATGGGCACGACATCAATTTTTGGATTGTCTGTGCTTCTTAGTAATACTTGGGGTGTTCCTAATTGCTCTTGTTGGAGAACCTACATCGCGGGTTCTTTTCTAGTTGAGTTTTTTTGTGAATTATACCATGTTTGTGTGGTTATTGATATTAGTGAAGCAACAGAATTATTCCATTTAGCTGATTAGCGGACTATTACACCTTCTATCTGTCAGTTTTTTTGTATTTTCATTGGAGTGTTCTGGTTGACTATAAATTATATGCTATCAAGACCCTAATAGTAAGTACCCTTCGTGTTAAGCGGTCGAAGCAATAATTTCATTGTCAACTCTATTGTTGCTCAGCAAACACCAAACCTTCAGTTTTTTTTATGTTGTTTGAAAAAGTTGAGATCTTTGGGTTCTTTAGGTTAGTTAAGTAGAGGTCTTCAGATTGGTGGTGGATATTAATTAATGAGAAAAGGTTGAATCTTTTAGTTTATTTTGATATTAGGCTCTCTCAAATGGGGATTTCTAAAATTGAGTTTCTATCCTACGAAATTTCTATCTAGTCGGGTAGAGTTTCTACATAGAAATTGCACCCAAAAAAACTCTCCGATGGTTCTCAATTTCTATCCTACGAGACCGTTGCCTAATATTAAGATGAAGAATATCAAATAGAGAATTTTATGATTTTAGTTTGAAAGTGGGACACAATATTAAGATGTAGAATTTCTATGAGATTTTCTCTATGTAGAAACCCCCATAGGAATTCTGCATCCTACGTCGCCATGCCATGTAGGATGGAAATTGGGATAGAAATCACTGGGAGAAGTTTTTTATAAAATGGGTTTCTACCATAGAAATAGGGGAGATAGAAACCCTCATTGGAGATGGCCTTATGTTTGACTAGATTTAGATGGAACTGAATCCTTGGTGTTAGTTTTATAAGTTCCTTGATTGGTATTTTCCAAGTGGTTGTTTTATGTTAAATTGATAATTTATGTATTCTCTCAGTCAAGAGTTTCCAACTTTCTTAGATATTACTTAGTAGGTGATGGAGTAGTGGAAAATTTGTAGCAGTTGCTTGGTTTCTACATATGAACTTTTTACTGCTATGCAAGTATATCTAGCTTTAATTGATAGCGCAACAGGTTGACCCAGATCTTAACCTTGTGAAAGGGCGTGGAGGGGCTCTTCTTCGGGAGAAGATGGTTGAAGCTGCATCTGCGAAGTTTGTCGTGGTTGCGGATGAGACGAAGCTTGTAGCTGGCTTAGGAGGAAGCGGTCTAGCAATGCCTGTGGAAGTTGTGCAATTCTGTTGGAAGTACAACCTGACAAGGCTGCAGGAACTGTTCAAAGAGGAAGGATGCGAGGCAAAACTCAGGTTGGATGGGGATGGGAAGCCTTACGTCACGGATAATTCGAACTATATTGTGGATTTGTACTACAAGACGCCAATCAAGGATGCACTTGCGGCCGGAAAGGAGATCTCAGCATTGGAGGGTGTTGTTGAGCATGGCTTGTTTCTTGGCATGGCAACTGCAGTTATAATTGCGGGAAAAGATGGCGTGAGCGTGCAGACCAAGTGAAGTTTTCCAGTCATTTTCTCTGTCTTTGAAATGTATGATTCATGTATACTAGAGCAATTTAATTTATAAATGGAACATGTACTCTCTTCATGGGTAGAATAGCTCAAACTTTGTTTATCATGGTCGTAATAAGACTCTCTTTTTTGTCAATTTTTTTCCTTTCAAATTAAAAAGAACAGAATGGTGTCTTGTGGTTGGGGTTGAACTTCTCTTCCATTTATTGTCTCAACTTTCATTCTTTCAGAGAGAGATTTGCTCTTATTAGCAGATGTAAAATGTTAACAATATTTAGTGACCACTTGGAATAATCTCTCTTCTATAAAATTACTTATTTTTAAGAATAATAGTTTTGTAAACATTTGCAGAATTTGTCTTATATAGTTTTCACTGTGTAGTCAATTTTAATAATAGCTTTGTAAACATTTGCAGAATTTGTCTTATATAGTTCTCACTATGTAGTCCATTTTAATGATAGAACCTGATAGAACCTAAAAGATGACTACTGTTACACAATACTCGAGCAAAATCTGTTAGCCGCAAAATCTTTTTTTTTTTTAATCTTTGTCAAAGAATAAAGAAAGATCGGAAGGGAAATGGTTACCCGTTCACTTTTTTTCATTTTTTTCCTAGAGAAAGTTTGAACTTCTGTAATAGATTGCAACTGGCAAAAAGACAGGTCGTGTGACATTTCGAAACCCGCTTCCGAATACTCGTACATTCATCCAGATATACAGGTAAGGTACTAGGTCTCCTCAGCCTTTAATTCCAGAGCAACTCCAGCTGGCTCTACTACGTCAATAGGCTCACGGCCATAGTATGTGTCACAGCTGAAAAGAAGGTTCTTGAATATGTGTGCACTGTTTGAAGGGAGACGATATATCGTAGAATAGTATTTTTTATTCCTTCTCATTTCATCATATGACAAGGGCCATATATATAGGTATAAGGGGCAACCCAAGGGTCATGAGTTACATAACCCAAGGGTCATGAGTTACATGATCCCAAGGGTCATGTGTAACTCATGACATAATGATGAATAGATAAGGGTTTCATAACACTCCCCCTTATTCATCCATTTCCTTGGATCCACTTATGAAATACTTCAGGATTCAATAAGCTAATGGGGTGGATACTGCTGGATCCAGAGTAAACTTAGTTTGCCTCATTAAAACCTTGGCTGTGGAAAAACCATCAGTCCTAAGAAAAAAGAGTACAATCCTATAATTTTACTCCCCCTGATCTATACAAGCTTCAGGCTTGCAGGTCTTTTAGTTGCCTCATCCCTATTCCTCTTACAAGCTTTACAAAAGTACATCGTGGCAGTGTTTTGGTAAACAAATCTGCTAAGTTATTACAAGATTGAATTTGTTGTACTTTGACTTGTCCCTTCTCTTGAAGGTCGTGCGTCCAGAAGAATTTGGGGGATATGTGCTTCGTCTTGTCACTCTTCATGTATCCTTTCTGAAGTTGAGCTACGCATGCTGCATTATCTTCAAAAAGGGTAGTAGGCTCAAGTTCACCAGTCTTCAGGCCAGTAGATGCCAAAATGTGCTGAATGACGGAGCGAAGCCAAACACACTCCTTGCTTGTTTCATGGATTGCCAGGAGTTCAGAATGGTTAGATGAGATAGCCACACTGGTCTGTTTGACGGACCTCCGGGAGATAGCCGTACCACCGAAAGTAAACATAAATCCAGTTTGTGATTTCTCTGTGTGGGGATCTGATCTATAACCTGCATCTGAATAACCAAGTAAAGTGGAAGACCTACTATTCGGGTAATATAGTCCTAGGTCTATATATAGACCCTTGGAGGTAGCGCAGAAGATGCTTCACTCCATTCCAGTGGCGCTTTGTGGGCGCTGCACTGTATCTGGCTAATAAGTTAACTGAAAACGCTATATCAGGACGCGTACAGTTAGCCAGATAGAGTAGTGCCCCAATGGCACTTAGGTAAGGTACTTTAGGACCTAATGATTCCTCCCCCTCTTCCAGTGGACGGAAAGGGTCCTTCTTTACGTCCAATGATCGAACGACCATTGGTGTACTAAGGGGATGGCATTTATCCATGTGGAATTGTTTAAGTAATCTTCGTGTATATGTAGATTGGTGTAACAGGATACCACCCTTTAGGTGTTCGATCTGTAAGCCAAGACAATACTTTGTTTTTCCTAGGTCTTTCATTTCAAAAGTTGTCTTAAGGCTTGCAGATATCTCAGTGATCTCTGCAGGAGATCCAATGAGATTTAAGTCGTCGACATAAACGGCGACTATAACAAATCCTGTTCCCGATCTTTTTATAAAGATACACGGGCAGACTTTATCATTAGTAAATCCTTGCGTAGCAAGAAACTCACTTAGTCTGTTATACCACATTTTTCCTGATTGTTTAAGACCGTACAATGATCTTTGTAACCTTACAGAATAGGTGTTCCGAGGTCTATCTGTTTTCTCTGGTGAAATTTTATATCCTTCAGGGAGTTTCATATAGATATCTTTATCTATATTGCCATAAAGATATGCAGTCACAACGTCCATAAGCTGCATTTCTAGGCTTTTCAGAGAAGAGAGGCTGATCAGGAATCTAAAGGTATTCCCATCCATGACCGGAAAATATGTTTCTTCATAATCTATTCCCGGTTTCTGGGAGAAACCTTGTGCTACAAGGCGTGCTTTGTAGCGCACAACTATGTTGAGTTCACTTCTTTTTCTTGTGAAGATCCATTTATATCCCACAGGTTTTACACCTTCAGGTGTTTGGACTACAGGTCCAAAGACTTCGCGTTTCAAGAGTGAGTCCAGCTCTACTCCTATTGCCTCGTTCCACTTTGGCCAATCGCCTCTGCGTTTACATTCTGCTAGAGACCGTGGATCGATGTCATCGTCATTTTCAGTGACGTGAACGGCAATATTGAACGAAAAATCGTCGTCGACGACTGTGCTTTTTCTGTTCAGTACCTCTCCAGTACGTACATAATTTAATGATATTTCTCCTGTTTGTTCCTCTTCCGGGAAAACTAGGAGGGGAGAGGTAGCTGATCTGAGCTCAGCATCCTGTGTTGGGATCTTCTTAATTTCTTCAGAGTTTTTTCTTTTACGAGGGACTTTGTCTCTAGAACCTGGTGGACGTCCTCTTTTTAATTGAGGTATTGCCATTTCTGCTGCCGGCGGATTGCATCCATCTTTGGGGATGTCAATCCTAGCTGGCGTGTTGGCAGCAGGGACGTGTGATCTGACAATCTTCTGGTTGTCAGTAAATGTATCCGGAAGTAGATGTACAGTGTTCTGAAGATGTAATATCTTCAGGATCTCATCTTCACATTGACTTGTACGTGGATCAAAATGAGACAAAGTTTTTGTGTCCCAAGAAATTGTCTTAGAAGCTTCTGGCTTCTTAGACTGTGTGCCCAGTTTTGAAAATAATCCTTCATCAAACTCACAGTCATCAAGACGTGCCTTAAATACGTCACCCGTCAGGGGTTCTAGGTATCTAATTATAGAGGGTGAGTCAAACCCAACATAGATACCTAATCGACGTTGTGGACCCATTTTGGTCCTCTGTGGGGGAGCAATGGGGACGTAAACAGCACAACCAAAAACTCTCAAATATGAGATATTTGGAGGTGAACCATAAGCGAGCTGCATCGGAGATAGAATATGACCTCCAGAAGGCCGTATTCTAATAAGTGATGCGGCATGCAATATAGCATGACCCCAAGCTTCCACAGTCAACTGTGACTGCATCAACAATGGACGAGCAATCCATTGTAATCTCTTAATAAGAGATTCTGCTAACCCGTTCTGGGTGTGAACATGAGCTACAGGATGTTCAATTTCGATGCCAGTTGCTTGGCAATAGTCTTGAAAAACCTGTGAAGTAAATTCACCCGCATTATCAAGTCTTAATTTTTTGATATGGTTATCGGGAAAATGAGCCCGCAACTTAATTATTTGTGCCAATAGCTTAGAAAAAGCTAAGTTGCGGGTGGACAAAAGGCACACATAAGACCATTTAGTAGATGCATCTATAAGTACCATAAAGTACCTAAATGGACCACTTGCGGGGTGAATAGGTCCGCAAATGTCTCCATGAATTCTCTCTAAGAAGCTAGGAGACTCTAGTCCCACTTTCAAAAGGGATGGTCTCGTTATAAGTTTGCCTTGAAAACAAGGTAGACACGAGTAATCATACTTCTGAAGAATCTTCAGGTTCTGCAGGTTGTGTCCACTGGATTGGCTCATGATTCATTTCATCATAGCTGATCCTGGGTGACCCAGTCTATTATGCCAAAGTTTAAATTTTGGCGATGAATGACACTTCTGGTGCACAATCATGTTAGCTTCTGTTGATTGAATATGAGTATGATAGAGACCCGACGGGAGTCCCTTGAATCGTTCTAAGATAGTTTTTGAACCATCTTTTAGACGAGTAACATACAGATATTTTGTCTCATTTATTTCATTTGTTTCTAAGTGATATCCGTTTAAACGAATGTCCTTAAAACTTATGAGGTTCCTATTTGATTTAGGAGAGAATAGTGCATCTTTTATTATTAGTCTTGTTTTATTTGGGAGCAATATAATTGCTTCACCAGATCCTTCTATTATGTTTGATAGTCATGATATCGTAATAACGGGACCGTCATAATCATATAAGCTATAAAAATAGCTTTTTTCTCGAAGGATTGTGTGCGTCAAGGCGCTGTCCACAAGGCATTCACACTTCATCTATAGATCTATGAAAAAATAACAACAAACTATCGTAATTAAAACAACGGTTTTGAAATACAATTTTTGTTTAAAAAAAATTCTCTTATATCGATCGACGGGCCGATATAGAGAGGTCAATAAGTTGCTTGCAAAAATGCATAATTATAAATACAATTTGAGCAAAAAAAATAATATTCGGTCAACCCCTTTCAGTAGCTCTACGTGAATATGACCAGGCGGAAAAATGAGGGAGGAGGGTCACCGGGGACCTCTTAAGAACCAAGCCCCAAGTTCTTTCTGACATCATACCCAAATAGGTGAGCCTATTCGGAGAGACTTCGTAAAATTTTCTTTGTCAAATGTAAGAATAAATATCATTTTTCAAGAAATTCACACTTTTCGCAAACTGTGCAAAATAGGTGACAATTTAGTGCGTGCTCAAAATGAGCGATGCCTTTGAAAAATTATTAGCCAAAAAAAATTATTTTGGGAGGCCCAAATATGGCGGTGCCAGAATTTGTTTATATAGTCAAGACAATTTTTCAAGATTTTCCGTTATTACGTTGAAAAAAAAAAACGTACAACATAAACAGGCAATAACACACAAAAGAATTGATGCCTAAGCAAGCAGCACCAAAAAAAAATGTCAACTATTTTTCCGACGTCTAATGAAGCGACGCCAAAAAAATAGCGAGAAAAAAAATACAATTTTATTATTCATCATGTATATATTTTTTTTTCTCTTTGAAAACAAGATTAGTATTACCAACAGTAAAGGCAAACAGCAAAGTTTAGCAAGTAATGTAGAATTGGACAAAAGAAAAAAATGTTTTGTTTTCCTCTTTTTTTCTTTTATCAAATAGTCTGCAGTAACAAAAAAAAGTATATTATTTAATACTACTGTAGTTACTTGTTTTAACAAAACATATTCTTCCAAAAAATTAGTCCAAAATTTTTTTTTATGAATTTTTTTTTTCATTTGACACAAGTACTAGATAATTCATAACAGATACTCTTATATACGAGTATATGACAAAAATAAGTACCTTGAAGAAAGTAAAACCAAGAGAAATATCTTAAACTCCTTAATTTTTTTTTTCTGAAAGCAAACTTTGTTTGAGAAGATCATGGACAGTGATACGAAATAAGGATGAAGGACAAAGTAAAAACAAGAAAAAAATTAATCTAGACTTTGTCTCTCTTCTAACTTGTATAGTTCAAGGACTAATGCTTGTATATGAATATACCATAACAATTTCCATTGATGTTCATTCTGAAATATTTAACATAAAATGAGTCACAGTTGAATCTTCTTTTCTTGAAGAAAATGATAAGAGCAATGGTATGTAAATACGATAAGTTTAGTAGCAATTTACCATGTATTGCATCGATTTGCACAAATTGTCACTGGAGCTAACTATTTTTGAATTGCCACAAATAAATAACTTTGAAGAGGCAATTTACTTCTCAGTTTCAACAACAGTGTTTAAAAATTACCTTTCTTATCGTACGGTGGAAGGCGGTAAAAAAAACAACAACAATGGTACGTCGGATCTCCGGCGTTGCACGAGCTTCGTGCTGATAACGTGTTTGAAGGGAGACGATATATCGTAGAATAGTATTTTTTATTCCTTCTCATTTCATCATATGACAATGGCCATATATATAGGTATAAGGGGCAACCCAAGGGTCATGAGTTACATAACCCAAGGGTCATGAGTTACATGATCCCAAGGGTCATGTGTAACTCATGACATAATGATGAATAGATAAGGGTTTCATAACATGCACAATATTTTACCATTTCATGATCTTTATTGTTGTGGAGTAGAAGAAGGTAGAGGGACTTGAATTATTTAATATTTAGTTTAGTTCCAATATCTTAATCACATATATTTCTAACCATAAATTCATCTTCTATCAAAATTAAATTAAATACTATGAAGAAGATAAATTTGTCTATCGTGTTTATACTATTTGAATGATCTTTATCATGCATATTGAAAAGTTCACCTAAAATATATGAGAATAAGATAGGGTAGAATCTCAATAAGAAACATATCTTAGTAATTGAATGATCTTTATCATGCATATTGAAATCTTTTCACCTAAAATATAAGAGGATAAGATAGGGTAGAATCTCAATAAGAAATATATGTTCATTGATTATATATATATATATATATATATATATATATATATATATATATATATATATATATATATATATATATATATACACACACACAAATATGGAATAAAATAAATAAAATAATTTTGAGTGCCATATAAAATGGACAAGATCGTATAATCTCATTGGACACCATCTAAGAGCATCTCCAACCCTATTGTGACTTTGAAAAAAAGTTAATGCCACATAGGAATGACAAAATTTTATTCAAAAGTTCTTCTCCAATGCAATTGTCAAGTCAATTGTGAAGCTTATGTGGCAAAAATTAAATAAGACATTGTGAAGTTGATTGTCTTGTTCTAGACAATGCACTTGACAATGTCTTCTCTTCCATGTCATCAATAATGAATAAAAAATATTAGAAAAAAGAAAGAAGATGAGTATTGTTTTAAAAGTTGTCTTGGAAGTTGGAAAAAATACTTTTTATTGTCTTCTCAATACTTTTGCATTGGAGAGAGTTTTTCTATCTCATTGTCTTTTGAGATATAATTTTGCCACATAATTTTGCCACATAAAAATACTTTTGCATAGGAGCCACCTAAGATTCACAACACTTAACAAGACAATAGGGTTGGAGATGCTCTAACCCCTAACCCCCACACGTGACACGCCCACGCACCACTTCCCACGTTGCGCCCACCCACACAGTGACGCAGAGTGGTTCCATTTGTCATTTGTTCATAGAAACATGTTGTCCTCCTCCTCCCATCCTTAACGTATGGAGAAGGTACCTCGAGCAATAGTTTGACACATATGACCTATCAAAGGGGTCCTCATTGATTGATTGCTCACTCTCCTCTTGCTCATGGTCCCGTTAAAATTGAGAACCACATATGCACAAACAAGATAACTCTGGTTATAATTGAACTGATATAGCTTTGAGTGATAGCAACAAAATTTGTTAAGAGGCATCATACTTTATGCAGTCATGACTGTCAAAATTTTGACAGTTCTTATTTGACAGTCATAAGCATAACAATGACTGTCAAATTTTTTGTATCTTGAATATGCATAGAACCGCAGAAAATGGGAACTTTTCTTAACAACAAATGTAGTGCCCTTTGCATCGGCCTAGATTCCCTAGACATATAAGTTTTAGATCGGGTTTGCGTCCTCTAATTATAGATAATTGTATCCGATTGATCCACTTCAACTTCGGTAGGGCCCAGTAGGATCTGGATATGGTCCGGGTATTCCACAAAAATACATATGAATACCCAGTAAACCTATAGCTAATCCAAAATTTTGCATTGATTCAGTTATTGTTGTGGGTTGGTTTAGTTTCTTTATTTCCTACTGTATATCCTCATTGTATCTCCACCAGCATTAGAAGTTTGCATCATGTTTTGCTGTGATTGCTCAAAAGGTATGGAACAAAAAAAAACATATTAGCTATGACTAATTCAATCGGGTATGTCAACTGCAAGAATAAGCATCCATAGTCCATCTGAAAAAAGAAAGAAAAAATAATAATAATGTACAAACACGTGAAAATGGTTCTCCCATCCACCCCAAGATTCGTTCCAACCAAATTTTATGCATTTATTACAAAAATTTTGGATTAAAATATTCCTGCTCAAATATGTATTCTGATTGTTTTATTGACCTTTTTCAAATACCAAATTTTTTTTTGACAGGAATTGTAATTTCCACAACTTCTTAAATGAAGAACCTGGTGTGCACATTAACCAGAAAGAAATATCAGCGCGCTATTACAACTCTATGTTGAGACTGATTGTGTGAGACACAAAGTTATATAGATTCTTCTGTGTTGTTTTTTTAAATTACCGTGTTCCTCAGGACAGTAACAACGATCGCCAGGGCCGGCCCAGACGGTTGGGTTGCCCTAGACGGAGCCAGGGCCGGCCCTGGCCCAGGGTGGCCAGGGCGACCGCCCAGGGCCCCATAAAATTTGGGGGCCCAAAAAAATTAATTTAAATGTATATATATATTAGTAATCTTATATTGAAAATAGAACTAATATATAATATGATCCTCCTTTATCACAAAACATTTGTGGTGTAGTGGTAGTTTGTTATACTTGAACACAAGAGATCCTAGGTTCTAGCCTTGGTTGTATTATTTTTAGTTCAATTTTTTTATATTATATATGGGCCCCATTTTAAAAATTTGCCTAGGACCCCCATTAACTCAGGGCCGGCCCTGGACGGAGCTAGATTTGGTTGTCCCTTGTCATACTCATAAAGAAGATATCAAAAAATTGACATGTTCTAGTGACATCATGGATATCAGATTCCGAGTTCCTCCCCTTGAGCTACTCGAGTCATTTCTAATAGAAACTCAAAATATGGGTCTCGTGTGCTAGTTCAACTAACAAAGAGGAGTTGGGGTGGACCGCATAGGCTTTATTAGCGAAGAGGTGGGGATTTAGAGGTGGGGTAGAGAAGGGGGGTTGCCCTCACCGGGGGGTTGCCCAAGCCCGTTGGCTTGTCCGGCTTACCCCAGGGCCGGCCCTGACGATCGCCCAGTGCCCACGGACTAGGAGTGTTCAAGAAAACCAATTTAAACATAAATATATTAATAATCTTGTATCTAAAATCGAACAAGTATGTACCATGTGCCTCTTCTACCACAAACAATTATGGTCTAGTGGTTATTATGTTAAATTTATACACTAGAGTTCTTAGTTCAATTCTTTGTGATGACATTTTTTTATTTAGTTTTATTTTAGTTTTTTGATATGTTTACGTTATGTAGGGGAGTCATTTTGAAAGTTCTTTTCGGACCCCTACGAGCTCAGGGCCGGCCTGATTCTAAGAAATATGTATGCAGGAATATCTTGCATGAACAATCACTTGTTTCTTCATATTGAGACGGACTTCCTTTTCCTTCATTATTTTGTAGCTAAGTAGATATAATTTGGACCACCATGCTCACCTTTGCTGCCACCACTGATAGCAATAACTGGTTGGGGAAGTTGGAAAGGATCCATTAGACAAGGTAAACCCCAAGTTCGCACAATGAAATCAACAACCTTTATTATTGATTACTATTTTATTATTAGAAAAAATTTGAGTTGCACCCTATCTTATTTAACCATATTCAAGGTATACCCACTGCTTTATCATAATGTACAATACCTCACACTTCCGTAAAAAACTAATGGTCAACTCCGTTGACTGTTAACTTTTGACCGATATACCTCTTCCCTCTTCCCAAGCTGAGGAGGGGGGACTGATAATAATGATGATTTGTTAGGGGTATTTCGGTTAAAAATTAACGGTCAATAGAGTTGACAGTTAGTTTTTGACGGAAGTGAAGAATATTGTACATTATGGTGAAGCAGTAGGATGCACCTCAAATATAATTAAATAAAGTGGGGTGCAACTCAAATTTTCTCTTATTATTACTACTTTCCCTTTCAGAAATCATATACTTGATTCTCCGTATTCCAAGACAATAGGAACACTCCAAAAATATGACTGTGTCGTATCAGACGTTTCTTTGACACTATATACACTCCAAAATATATTAGAACACCGCAATAGGTGGCATGTCTGGTCAAAGTGTTTTATGTGTGTCATGTCCATGGAACATGGATGTATTCTTATTCAGAACACGCTGGTTCCTTACAGTCTTTGAATCAAGGGAAGATGGAAACATTCAGGAGATTGGTGAAGCTCTCTTTGCCTTTGTATCTGTGTCGGAAACCTGGTATCTCCACACGAGTCGCCTCCACAGTAGAACCATAGGCAAGCTGAAGGTAGGTGGTTATCAGGAAAGGTAACGGACAACTGTAATATGGTTTTGATGGCAAGAGTTGTATTGTCAGATTGAGAGTTTAAGACGGTGATTATGTGACAACTCTTTCTCTTTTCCAACCCAGTTTCAAGTAAAAATTCCGTGGTGAAAGTTAGGGCTACAAACAAGCCAAGCCGAACCAAGCTTTTGTAAGCTTGAGCTTGGCTTGACTAGAATTAATCGAGCTCGAGCTTGATAATTTTTTTATTTTAGAGCTTGAGCTTGGCTCGAGCTTGTTTGTATTAAGCTTGAGCTTGGCTTGGCTTGGCTCGAGCTCGAGTTTGGCTTGATCAGCAAGTTTGATAAACAAGCTCGATAAGCTCAAAATTAAGCTCGTTAAATTTGATTTCAAGCTCGCTCAACTTTATTTCAAGCTTATTAAGCTTGATTTCAAGCTAGTTAGGTTTGAATTCAAGTATATGTAATATTAACAATTTATTTATTAATTAATTTTTTTTTCTTAATATCAATATTAAGAACATATAAATATGTAATGCAGACAATCATATTATTATACAAACATATATAAAATTAGAATTCAACAAAGAACAAACAAGCTTGGATCATTTATTCAAACAAGCTTCTGAGCGAGCCAGCTCGCAAGCTCATAAACGAGCTAGCTCGCGAGCTCAAACGAGCCGAGTAGTTCTAAGCTTGAGCTTGGATCATTTATTAAACAAGCTTAAAAATGAAACTTAAGCTCAGTTTGTTTACTAAACGAACCGAGCTCAAACGAGCTTTTATCGAGCCGAGCTTCGAGCAGCTCACAAACGGCTTGGCTCATTTGCAGCCCTAATAAAAGTGGAGGGATAACAGGGAGATATGAACTGCAAAGGGGTATGTCACTACTTTTTGCCACTTTTCAGAGTTCAGCCAAATTTTCAATATATGCTCATTTTTACTTAACTTTACTTCAGAGTTCAACCAAACAACCCCTTTAGTAGTATAAGTTAATAAGCAACATAAAATATTTGATCTTGTATAGAGTAATTTCATGATCCACATAGGACTCCCGACTCCATTCTGACATGAAAGTTTGGATACTGCTTATGACTGACTTTTATCTTTAGTTGCTTAATTTTTGTTGAAAAAAAAGAGAGTTTGGGATGGCCGTCCACATCACAAAAGCACAATCACATCCACACTGTGCCGTAAATTAACGTCTCTGTCAAACAAATTTAGGATATGTATTCTTCGAAATCAGCACCGATGACTTGACTCTAATTCTGTCTAACAATTTGTAACCTACAGTGGAGGGCTGCTGTTCGCGAAGAAATTTGATGAATAAATTTTTAAAAAAAATTATCAGGGACACTTATAAAATGATCAGGGACACTATATTTTTTATAAGAGACTTTACAATTTCACAGGTCTTTGTTATATCTTGGACTGTCAATCAGCCCTGTAGAAGGAAAAAAAAAAAAAAAAAAACTGATTTTAGAATCGTCAAAATTTTGACATATTTTTAATACGTATGAGACTACTCAACATTTTAACATTCTTTGCTGTCAAATTTTAATAATTCTGTACATTGGTAAAAAAGACTCAACATTTTTTTTTGAAGAATGGACAATTGTGGCAAACTCGCCTCCAATGAGGTCGAACTCCCGACCACTTATATATATATATATATATATATATATATATATATATATATATATATATATATATATATATATATATATTGGAATAAGGGTGAATTTTATTCTTCGCACATAGCGGTAAAGGTATTACAATACACTAATATCACAACTTCTCATGCCCCAAAATTTAATGTTATGGGGCCATTACTAATACATCGAATTCTATGTTATGTAGAATTCCAATGGGAGGGGGTAGTCAGGCCTTCGAAAATACGTCTGTTCCGCTCCTTCCAGATGTGCCAAACGGAAGCGGCGAGACAAACTCTGGCTCTTCAGGCCCACCCCGGATCCCCATCTCTGTGATCTCGGATCCAGCTAAGAATGCTCCTGATGTCTCTATCCACACCAACTCCTCCTCTCAGCTGCACGCACTGCCCAGTCCATATGTGCCAGGTCGTCGGGCATTCAAAGAAGAGATGCCCCATAGATTTGTCCTTCCCGTTACATAGCACACACTTGGCATCTGGGATCTGCATCCCAAACCTGAGGAGTCTGTCTCTCGTCATCAATCTGCCCCGCAGAAGTCGGTAGGCACATAGTTGCATTTTTCGGACAATCCCCTTACCCCAAATGAAGTCCACCTCCTCAGCCCGGTCGTGGTGAGTGCGAACCATGTCATAGCAGCTGCGAAAGCAGAATAGTCCCGACCCTCCCCCCGAACCTGGGCCGGCCCAGCTCCAGGAGTCCTCATGTTGGCTATCGTCAATCGTAATAAGACGGATCTCCTCGGCTAGCTGAGCTGTATAAGGATATCCTTCTGGTCTCCATATCCCATCTCTGATGATCCGACTGCATGTGAGCCCCATGCCCGCCTCTCTGTCCAGCTGCCCTCCCAATATCTCCAGCAAGGATCTGGAACCCAACCAAGGATCAAGCCAGAGATCAGTGATCGTTCCATCTTTCATGTTCCTGCAGATAGCGGTCTTAAGCACCGACCGACACCTCAGAATGGCCTTAAACGTGACCAAAAAATTATTATCTATCCTGCAGGCCCAGAAGTTTGTCCGCCTTAGGTATCTGTTCGCCATCCATTCCGCCCAAAGCGACCCCCCTTGATGAATCTCCAGGCCATCTTCACACAAGCTGCCTTTCTGACCGCATGTAGAGGCCTCAGCCCCACTCCACCTTCCTCCTGAGGACGACATAGTTGGTCCCAAGAGATCGCATGCATCCTTTCCCTCCAGATGAAGTCAGACAGATGGACTCCACTTTTCGAATAGTGGCCGTCGGGATCTGGATAGACTGGAGCCAAAATATCATGATGCCAGCAATAATCGATCTCACCAACTCAATCCGTCCGCCAAATGATAGATCCGCAGCCTGCCAGCCTTCCACTCTCCTTTGAGCAAAATCCACCAAACTGTGACAATCCTGCTCTCTGGCGTAGTTGACCGTCAGCGGGACCTCCAAGTATTTCACTGGGAGCTCACCTTTTTTCACTCCCAGGGCGAAGGCTCTCTCCTCCTTAAGCGTGCATCGAGAACTAAAGTAGACTATGCTTTTCTTCCTATTTAACTGAAGCCCAGAAAGCCTCCCGAACTCCTCCATAATGTCTAATAGCGCTCTCATTCCCGCATGGAAGGCTGGAGGAGCACCAATAAGTCGTCAGCATAAATCAGATGTGAGACCACCGGCCTCACCAACCGGAAGAGGGGGACGATCCTCTTGCTATGCACCGTCGTGTCAATCATACATGTAAAATACTCCATCACCAAGGCAAACAAGTACGGGGAGAGCGGGTCACCCTGCCTCAACCCCCTGTTGCTCCTGAAGTAGCCATGTGGCGTGCCATAGATGAGGACTGAGAAAGTAGGGGAGCAAATGCACTCCCTCACCCTCGCAACCCACCTCTCGTCGAACTCCATGGCGAGCATCAAGTGACACAGGAAGTCCCGGTTGACCGTATCATAGGCTTTCCGTAGATCAAGCTTCACACAAGCCTTCATCCCCCCAGGTTTGCTGAACTCTCTCACCATCTCATGTGCAAGTAGGCTGTGCTCCGCTATCGATCGTCCCTTGATGAAAGCTGCCTGATTCTGGGACACCAAACCCTGCATAATCTTCTCCATACGCCTGCACATAAGATGAGTAATAATCTTATAAAGAAAGTTACAGCAAACAATGGGTCTAAAGTCTGCGAGCGAGGTCGCGCTCTCCTTCTTAGGATCCAGCGTCAAGAAAGTGTGGTTCATCTCCTTCAGAAGCCTGTCCTCCGCGAAGAACTCCTAAACCGCCTCCAAAACAGGGAACTTAAGCACACCCCAGTGTCGCTTAAAAAACCCTGAAGAGAAGCCATTAGGCCCCGGTGCTTTGTTACGATTAGCCTTCATCACAATGTCTTCCACCTCCTCCAATCTCACAGGGGCCAATTGTAACGGCCGTGGTTCATATTACGTATTTTGGTATACGTGTACGTATATTGCATGTTTTCTAGCATGGTTTATTCTGGTAATTTTTTGTTTGGTTCGGCCCGGCTTGACTTGGTTGGCTTGGTTTTGCATGGTTCGGTTTTGCTTGGTTTCATATGGACCAAACCACTCCCACCTACCACCTCTTTTCCCTTTAATAGCCGCCCCACTCTCTCTCTCTCTCTTCATTTACTTCTTCTTCATTTACTTCTTCTTCCTCACCATTACTCTCCTCACCCACCTGGAGAGAGCTTAGGCAAGTGCAGCTTGCTTTATGGAGGAACTCAAGTTTTATTGTTCCATATTCTTCTCCACTCGATTCTAAGCCTCTTTAGTACTTAGCATTTTCGGATTTCATGGCTCAATTCGCGTAGATCTAAGTTCTAGCATTTTTGATCCTCTTGGTTTTGATCTACTAAAATGGCTTGTTTTCGAAAACTAGGAGTTCCTTGTAGTAGGCATTCTGATTTTAAGCAAGTTTGGTTTTGGGATGACCGGATTTCACCAAGTCTCGGCCGAGATGGAGTTCTTCGAGTTCCTGAGCTTTTACGCATGATTGCTTTGGCCATGGGGAGAAGACAGAGTTTTTACGCACACGTTTCTAACGTGCTAGCGTAGTGCCATAGTTTTACGCCCACGTTTTACGTGTCAAGCGTATTATCTCAGCCTTTTTACGCACACGCATTTGCGTGCCAGCGTACTCCGTTTTACGCTGAGTTTCTATAAATTTTACGCTCGGGACTCTCCCGCTCGCGTAAGAACGTGCTCGCGTAAAATCCCTGGCTCGAGCAGACTCTCGCGTGCGTAAAAGTCTGGCTCGAGTGCTTCACTCGCGTAGAGCTTCGCTCGAGAATTTGCGTACGTAAAATTCTACGCGCGTAAAATCTTACGCGCGTATAATCTCACTTGCGTAAAGCCCGGCTAGCGTAAATCACCACCCACGTGCACCCTTGCTCGCGCTAGCGTAGAGCCACTCTACGCTTGAGACCCTTGGCCTAGCGTAGAGGCTCGCTCGCGTAGAGCCTTGAGCCCCTTGCACACTCGGTTGACCGTATGCCTTACACTATTCATGAATTGACAATTTACGGGTTGATTGATGTGGCCGGGCTAATAATTGTACTTGGCCTGGTATGACAAGTAACGGACATGACATGACATAACAAGATATGACATGTATGCATGATGGTAATTATTGAAAGCTGTTGCGACGGCTTGCATGACATGACTATAATAAATAGCTTGGACACCGTGGGCGATTGTGTTTATACAAATAAACTAGTACTGTTTGCATCATGTCTAAGACAGAGACCCCTGAGTACCACGGTCAGGGGTACCTATTGAAATTAACTAAGGCTAATAACTAGAATAAATCAGTAGTCATGAAGAGATTTCCCGCTACAGGCAATCCCGTTATCTGGACGCACCAGCGGACTTGTAGCCTACCGACGAGTAGGGCACATTTCTAGCACACTGTCAAGTGTTGCCCCCTTCATGAATGGATATTCGACCTGGATAACCTGGATGGTTTGCAGGGCTTGTGGCTGTTGGAATAATCTCATTACATCTTGTTAGTAACTAGGTCTGTGATAACCCTAGTTAGTTGAAGTATCAAGCCGTACTAATTGCTTGGCCGTGATTGATTGGATGGAGTTTAGCCCAGCTTAGTCTCGTCCTGATCCTGTACAAGATTATGACATGAAATGATTGCTCATGCTTGCCTCAGCAATAATGATCAGGAGACCAGTTCTGTTCAGGCGAAGGGTTACAACCCCGGTCCTTATTTAGTTTAAGGGTTGTAACCTGGCTCCCGGAGCAGTTCTGTGTCCTCTCTTCATTTATTGTTGTAAGCCCCCTGACTTTCGAGGATTTATTTTTTAAATTTTCTAGATGAATTATTATCGATAATTTATTTTTATTTAATTATTTTTTTCATTAAATGCTCTTTACCGTGACTTGGATTTCTAGAGCACCAGGGATGCCAGTCTCTGGAAACTTTCTTCTTGAAGTTTGTAGTTGACGAGATTATCTTCATGTTGATATATCGTGTCCCACTCGAACTTGTTCCCTTGTACTCTTTTTGCTTCGCGCAAGTTCGGGTCAATTTAGACCATTTAATTATTAATTGATTTCCCACTCTTTTTCTTGATCCTCATAAGCACGTTACCATGACTTTTAATTTAGGAGCACCAGACTAGTCTTTTTCTTGAAACCAACTTCTTATGAATGATCTACTCGAGACGCTCTACACCCATGACCTTCGTGTCCCACTTAGACACACCATCTTGTGCTTCATTGCTTCGCACAACTTTTGGGTCAATTTAGGCCAATTAATTATCCACCGTCGAATGTGACCTGGCTTCTAATTTAATTTCGGGACCCGACATCGATCCAATCCAGTCGACCCAATATATGGCCCTGGCCTGTTTGAGTCTACTATGCACGTGCCACTTGTGTGCCACCAAATTGATCTCCCTTGTGCTCTCATTTCATCCATAATTTTAATTCGTTTAAATTTATTATTTTAATTAAATCTTGGCCCATGCTTGTCCAACTTGACCCAACATCCAAACCAAATTGGTTTGACCCTACCATGTCCACCTATACACCCCATTGATATTTTTCCTTGTTTTTCTACTCAGAAATATCCTCCTCTTTACACAAATATCTCTATTTCTCTCTCTTATGTATATATATATATATATATATATATATATATATATATATATATATATATATATATATATATATAACTTTCTCTCTCTCCCATATTATACACAAAAACACCCCACCTCACCCCCTCTCTCCACCAGCCCATACCCCCTCTCAACCGACCTCCCACTCTCTCTTAACTTTCTCTCTAAATATCTCTCTAAATATCTTACTCTCTCTCTCTATTTCTATTATTTTAACTAACACACACTCTCTCTATTTTACACTCACACACAACTCCTCTCTCCCTACTACACAGCCACCCTCTCCTTGACTTAGCCGACAACACCCCCTTTCTTCACCTCTTCTTCTTCACTTCTACTTCTTCTTATTCATAACACCATACACCACCACCATTATCACCATTCGCCACCACAATTAACACCATCCCTAACCATCACCATCATCTACAACCACCACCACCATCACCCAAACCGCCACCACCACCTCCTCCATCTGCTGGCCGCTGCCGCGCAGCCGAGCGCCACCACGTGGCCGGCGCGCCACCGCAGCAGCAAGTAACGCCGCAACATCGCCAACGGCAGCAGCTGCGAGCAGTAGCAGCAGCATGGGGCGGTGCCACCACCGCCGCCATGGCCAACCGTCGCCGCCGTCGGCCACCCCCAGCCCAGGCGAAGCTCCGGTGAACCCCCCGGGCAACGCCCTCCTTCCCGGCGCGATACACGGGCGATTCGTGCATTTTGAACGAAATCCCGGCGTGACGTGTGCGGGATCGAAGTCAAAATCTCGTTTTGGGACAGCGACTTCGTACACGTTTTTCGAGAAATTTGACCGTTGGATCGGTAATTTCTTTGCTCCGTCTCAATCTGTCACGCCCCAGAACCAAAATACTGGACGGAGGCGGACACAGCCAGCTACGCAATCCCAAAGTACGTTAATACTCTGAAATCACGTATAAGCTGTCAAGACATGGGGGTTACTCTACAAGCCATCAGTCAATCCTAAGGTTTAACAATCCTAGGTATCTCAATCACAGACAATTATACAAGAGCAAAGAGTACGATCATCATACATACACTAGTAAGGCGTCCCAAACCATATATACATGAATGATCATGAAGCCAGTACCACAGAACTGAGGACTAGCTAGAGTATTAGTCATACATGATAAGGACTAGATATAGTCTAGAATACACATATCATGTTTATGCCCGTAGGCTACAATATCAAGGAAAATACCAAAACACGAGCTAAACACGTGCTCGGGGCTAAACGTTACAAGAGGAGAATTTACATATCGGTGGGAGAATGAAAAGAAACCCACTGAGGCACTCTGGTGCTCCGGCTGGTCACCGTTGAGTAGATGATGCGGTAGATCCTTCGGGCTCTTCTATCAGAACCTGGCCATGCAAAACCAGTGGGGTCAGACCCCAAATAGCAAGTACCACAAAGGAGGCCGAACTATGAACTTAAAACCAGCAATCATTAGTAAACAAAGCAAGCAATAAGTAAGGGAGGATCGAGATTTGTGCAGTACCAATGCACTTATCCCGAACATAGGGAGACAGTAAGTAAATCATCATTTGACACAAAGTAAACTGGAGAACATGTTAAATAAATAGAACTGAGAAGGTGATATACGATGAGATAACCATGTGTCACGCCCCAGAACCAGAATACTGGAGAGCGGGGGAATGACTCAGCCAGCTACATATTACGAGTAGATGAATACCGTATAATACGATCAATGCTGTCTACAAGACGAGGGGGTGCATACTACATGAAAGTCTCCCTATGGTCTCTTTACTTCTATTGTCTCAATCATTTAAACAAGAAACAAAAATAGAGAACATGTGAGATAAAGCAGTAAGGCGTCCCAAACGCTCAGTCAAAATGTTCTTGATATCTGGCTTTACAAAATACAGCCAGATGATGTAGTAAGTATACACAATTGTTAGCAGCTGCAGTCTGACTTAGTTACAATTATGCAAAAGTAGGTACAAGACAATCCGACTAACATGTCGGTGCCAAACGGCAAGGTATAAAGTAGATAACAAAACGAGCGGGAAAGTAAGAAACCCACTCGAGTCCTCCTGCGATCATCCCTCTAGTGTTGACCATCTTGGAGGTAGTAGTAAGCTGAGTCATCGGGAACCGGCTCTAAATCTGGCCATGCAAAACCAGAGAGGTTAGACCTCTAATAGCAAGTACCACAAGGAAGCACGACATGAGAACTAAAACCAGTAATGAGAAATATAATAATAGATCTCTGCTTTCCACTAGGATTCACATCACATCACGACACTTCGAACCAACCTCCCAACCAAACAAGGACAGAAGTTGGCCCGTCATGTCCTGATATTCTGATCATCCCAGTTAGGTAACAGAGTAGGTACAGTACACAAATAAATCATCTTGAACGGCCAATCAAATCCTACGGCTTGCTATTTTGAGTCCCAAGTTATCCTAGAATTTATGCAATATGGATTCCTCAGTTCTTACTATGTGCGAGCAAGGCTAGTCGATCCAGTCAATCAATTGTGCCATTCATGAATTAGACGAGTCCTAGCGGGACGCCCGTCATCAATATACAATATACAATAATAATATAAGCAGATACTGTTTCCTGTCCGTGTGGCAGGTTTACAGTATCTGTGGGAACCAGCCGGCCTGTCAGGTACTACTTGTCCCAAGGGGACTGCCATGTAAGAACTCGGGAATCCATTCTCTCCATGCAATCATTATTTTATTTAACTTAATAGTCTCTACGTTGAGTGAAGTACCATGCCGTGGATCATGGTCATTCAGAATGAGTACTTTCGTACGAGGTACGATATGCACAACCCTACAATGATACCAGTACGGTCAGGTTGTAGGTCTTACATAGCGTAATGCAACAATCAAAACTAATCACGGAGTAATCATACCTTGACCATAAAGTACACATGCTTCTTTGTAAGATAAATAAATAACTAAATAAATAAATAATTTGAAACCTGCATGTGCCTGTATGCCAATATTCGGGATTAGCCAGTCGATTTCAATAGTTCATAATTAATATGAACGTGTCTCATTCATTCAATTCAAAGACGACTAGCCAGTCTCTTAGTTCCAACTAGGAACGCATGATCAATTATTAATCAAGGTCACAATCATTATCAATGGTGACAAGGCATAAAAGTCAACTAGTATTCAGTGGGGTCGAGTCTACAACTCTCAGGGTTTAATTCCAGTCAATCGGGGTATCTATAACTCAATTCACGACACATGGTACATCCCACGTAACAATCTATATTTAACAGAAATATCAACATATCATGATTATATCAAGTTTATGCAAAAAGGCGTAAGGATATAAAATGGACGTTAAATATCTAATAAGATATCACTATACAGGGCTATAGAAGATCCAGGGTAAGCAGGCTACTCTCATGTCAGCCTACGCTCATGTCAGCGTACGCTCAGGTCATGCTACGCTCAAGCCAGCGTACGCTCAGGTCATGCTATGCTCAGGTCAAGCTAGCATATGGACTCCATACGACTCCTCTTCAAGGTAGCGTATGGACTCCATACGACTCCTCACTATCCAAGCCAGCGTACGCAAGTCATACGCTTCCAAAAGGCAGTGTATGAACTCCATACGACTCCTTACTATCCAAACCAGCGTACGCAAGTCATACGCTTCCAAAAGGCAGCGTATGAACTCCATACGACTCCTGAGCATCCAAGTCAGCGTACGCAAGTCATACGCTCCCAAAAGGCAGCATATGAACTCCATACAACTCCTCTTCAAGACAGCGTATGGACTCCATACGACTCCTCACTATCCAAGCCAGCGTACGCAAGTCATACGCTTCCAAAAGGCAGCTTATGAACTCCATACGACTCCTTACTATCCAAACCAGCGTACGCAAGTCATACGCTTCCAAAAGGCAGCGTATGAACTCCATACGACTCCTGAGCATCCAAGTCAGCGTACGCAAGTCATACGCTCCCAAAAGGCAGATGAACTCCATACGACTCCTTACTATCCAAACCAGCGTACGCAAGTCACACGCTTCCAAAAGGCAGCGTATGAACTCCATACGACTCCTGAGCATCCAAGTCAGCGTACGCAAGTTATACGCTTCCAAAAGGCAGCGTATGAACTCCATACGACTCCTTACTATCCAAACCAGCGTACGCAAGTCATACGCTTCTAAAAGGCAGCGTATGCAAGACACACGCTACCTAAAAAGGCAGCGTATGGACTCTATACTGTGCTACGCTAAAGAGCACGCACAGCTCAGTGACGCAAGCTAAAAAGCTAGCATACACTGCTCACTGTCTTCTCCAAACAGCAAGAACTCTACGGTTGTACCCCAAAGTTTCAAAAGTCCATAACTTGGTCAAAACAAGTCCAAATCCAACTTTCCAAAGGTCAAGATTGGATAGAATAAACTTTTCTACAACATGGAACCATCAAAACTTACAAATAAAGAAGTTTGATAGATCAAAACCACCAAAATCTGAAAATAAATAATTTCTAGATCTACAAAAATTAAGACTTCGAAATGAAAAATGCCAAGTTCTAAACTCTCTTAGGATCTTGCGAGGAAGATAAATAAACTACAGAAACATGGGTTCTCATGGGAAGCAAGTTGTACTTGCCTACGGTTTGGTAGGTGGAGAGAGTAATGAAGAAGAAGAAGAGGAGTAATTGTGAGAATGTGAGTTTATGAGGAGAGAGAAAGAGATGTAAGCTTTAAATAGAAAAAGGGGTGGTAGGTGGAAGCTAATGGGCCGGGTTGCAGGGGGATCCAACAAAGCCAACCCGAGAACCCAACCTAGGCCGAACCACAATAGGCTAACCTAAGCAGAGAATAAAATAACAGCAGAAATAAAATGCAGAAATAAAATTGCAGGAAATTAATTAACATGAATTAAAGGAAATTAAATACAAGATAATACATGATAAATATGAAATAAATACTTATGAGTTGTACATGTATAAAAATACGCATTCTGGGAACGGGGAGTGACATCTCTACCCACCTTAGAAAAATTCCGTCCTCGGAATTTCAAATCCAAGCAGGATAGAAACATCGGGGCTAAACTAATCTAAGTACTAGCAATTAAATCAAGCAATCATTTTACAATGTCCATAGCAAGTAACATATCTATATTTAACAATCTACGGTATTAAGCAATTCTACCCATAAGGTGATAAGCATGAGGAATCAAGACAATCAAGGTACACAAAAAAAGATATACTTTGTGAGTCAAACAGATGTGGATACCGTGATCGGATATCATCCTCACGTTCTCACGTTGACTCTCCCAAAGAGTGATGACCCCAAGCAACCCGGACAAGGTTAATTATTCGGTTCTTGAGTATCTTCTCTCTTCGGTCCAAGATGGACACAGGCTGCTCCTCGTAAGACAAGTTGGTACTAACAACCAACTCAGAATGATCAAGGATATGGCTTGGGTCCGATACATACCTTCGCAACTGAGATACATGAAACACGTCATGCACCTCTCGTAACGAAGGTGGAAGGGATAAACGATAAGCAACATCGCCCACCCTATCAAGGATAACGAATGGGCCTACGTATCGTGGGCTCAACTTCCCGCGAACACCAAATCTAATGACCCCACGGGTAGGTGAGATCCGCAAGAACACGTGGTCCCCAACAGAAAACTCTAGCGGCCTACGATGCTGGTCCGCCCAATGACGATGTCGATCCTGTACAACACGAAGTCGCTCTCTAATTCCTTTAATCACTTCAACCGTCTGGATAATCATTTCTGGGCCTAGCATCTTCCTTTCCCCGATATCATCCCATGCTAGTGGCGATCTACACTTCTTACCATATAGTGCTTCGAATGGTGCCATCTGGATACTGGCTTGATAACTGTTGTTGTATGAAAACTCAACTAAGTGCAGGTGGCTTTCCCAAGATCCTTTAAAATCCAGAGTGCAAGCTCGCAACATATCTTCCAAGGTCTGAATTGTCCTTTCTGATTGTCCGTCCGTCTGCGGATGGTAAGCCGTGCTAAATCTTAACTTGGTACCCAGACTATTATGCAAGCTCCTCCAGAAATGTGATGTAAAGCGGGTATCTCGGTCTGACACAATACTGACATGGACTCTATGCTGCCTGACTATCTGTTGCATGTACAACTCTGCCAACTTTTCTGTAGATTGTCCTACTCTGAAAGGAAGAAAGTGTGCTACCTTTGTAAGCCGGTCCACTATTACCCAAATAGCATCTTTACCACTTGGTGATCTCGGTAAACCGGTCACAAAGTCCATTGTGATGTGTTCCCACTTCCATTCCGGGATAGGAAGTGGTTGCAATAATCCAGCTGGCCTCTGCTGTTCTGCCTTTACCTGCTGACATATCAAGCAACGGGAAACAAACCTAGCTATCTCCCTCTTCATCCCGTTCCACCAGAAGTGCTGTTTGATATTTTGGTACATCTTGGTCCCTCCAGGATGTATAGAATACTGGAAACTGTGAGCTTCTGTCATAACTTCCTGTCTGATATCTCTACTAGGTACACATAGACGTGATCCAAACCTAAGCGTACCATCTTCGTAAATTTGCATCTCTTTCCTGAGCCCTGACTCACATTCTGCCCTAAGCTTCTGAATCCTTGGGTCTTGTGCCTGGGCCGCCTTGATCCTGCCTACCAAGTCAGATTGAACTTGTAGACTCGTCAGAATTCCTATATCATTAGGAAGTATAACTTCGATGCCCATCTCCTGAAGGTCTTCTAAGATGTGCTTCTGCGTTGTCAACATAAATGCGCCGTCTCTTCTGCTGAGAGCGTCTGCTACTATATTAGCCTTGCCTGGATGATACTGAAGCTCCACGTCATAATCCTTGATCAGCTCTAACCATCTTCTCTGCCTCATGTTCAGCTTCTTCTGAGTAAAGATATACTTCAGACTTTTATGGTCTGTGTACATGTCCACTCGGTCACCATATAAATAATGTCTCCATAGCTTCAAAGCAAATACTACTGCCGCCAACTCCAAATCATGAGTTGGATAATTCTTCTCGTGGTCCCGAAGCTGTCTCGATGCATATGCTATCACCTTCCCATGTTGCATAAGGACACATCCAAGTCCTTTACCCGACGCATCACAATATACAGTAAAACCTCCGGGTCCAACTGGCAATGTAAGAATGGGTGCTGATATCAACTTCTGCTTCAAATTTTCAAACGATGACTGGCATTCTGCCGACCAGACAAATGGCACATCCTTCCGTGTCAAGCGGGTCATGGGTGCTGAAAGTCTTGCAAAATCTGACACAAACCTTCTGTAATATCCTGTCAATCCCAAGAAACTCCGTACATCAGCTACGGTCTTGGGTACTGGCCAACTCTACACTGCTTCTACCTTCTTGGGATCCACTGCTACTCCAGCTCCTGATACAATATGACCCAAAAATGAAATGTGATCCGTCCAGAACTCACACTTGCTGAGCTTGGCATACAACTGGTTCTCTCTTAGAACCTGCAACACTTTCCTGAGGTGGTCTTCATGCTCCTCTTCACTAGCAGAGTATACAAGAATGTCGTCAAGAAACACCACGATAAACTGATCTAAGTACGGCATAAAGATACGGTTCATCAAATCCATGAATATAGCTGGAGCATTGGTCAAACCAAACGGCATTACCAAGAATTCATAATGTCCATACTTCGACCTGAATGCTGTCTTGGGAATGTCTTCCTTTCGAACCCTCACTTGATGGTACCCTGAACGAAGATCTATCTTGGAGAAAACTCTGGCCCTGCTCAACTGATCAAACAAGTCGTCGATCCTGGGTAGTGGGTACTTGTTCTTTACTGTTGCTGCGTTAAGCTTCCTATAATCGATGCATAATCTGGATGATCCATCCTTCTTCTCCACAAGTACCACTGGTGCTGCCCATGGCGATATGCTAGCTTCGATAAACTTCTTCTCCTTCAATTCCTCTATGTGCTGATACACCTTGGCCTGCTCCGAATCCGCCATTCTGTAAACCCGATCTGATATCGGTTTAGTCCCAGGTGTCAATTCTATGCTGAACTCAATATCTCTAACCGGTGGTAGACCTGGAAGTTCTTCGGGAAATACGTCTAGAAATTCTTCAACTAACTTCGGAACTTGAACTTCTTCCATTACCGTTATTACTCCCTGCTCTTGCTGAGTTGCCTCTGATCTGACTAAGGTAAATTTCTTCATGCCTGGAATATCAAAAGATACACTCCCACTACGACAATCTATTATCACATGACTGTCTTTCAGCCAGCCCATGCCTAAGATAATGTCAAAATTTCCAACAAGAAATTCTATCAACCGGGCGGGTAAGGAATGCCTGCAAACTACAACGCTACATGCTAGAATAACTCTACTAACTCCTACGAGCCCATTACCAGTGAGTATATTCAACCTCCCTGGCAATGCCTCGAACTCCATTTCTAGCCGTGTCATAAATTGTGCAAATATAAATGAGTGTGATGCTCCCGAATCAAACAATGCTACTGCGGGATATGAGACGACGAGAATGTTACCTGCCACAACATCTTCCGATGCTAATGCCTCCTCCAAGGATAGTGTGAATGCCTGCCCTCGACCTCCTTGCTGGTTCCCATGCTGTGGCCTAGCCTGGTGCTGCTGCTGGCCCCTGCCTTGATGATGCTGGGGTGGTCTATGCTGGTGTTGTTGTATCGGCGGTCCCTGCTGCCGAAACATCTGAGCCTGCGGTACTAACGGACGCTGGGCCAATGGTCTCACTGCCACTGCTGGTCCTCGATACTGCCCTGCCCCTGGTGCTGGCAGAGCAGGAAACTGTTGCCCTGGTCCTCCTGACCTCGAATTCATGGGACATATGGTAACCCGATGATCTGGATTTCCACATATCAAACACAGTCCGTTCAATGTCCGATACACATCTCTAGTGTGCCCCATCTTCCCACAATAAGTGCAGCCCGCAGGGGGTTGCTGGTTCTTCCTCTGTTGTTGTTGCTGCTGCCTGGGTGGTGGTGCTGGCCCCCGTATCACCACATCGTGGATACGAATGCCAGGGGATGGTGCTGTTGTTCGGGGCGCTGCTCCCCCTCCTCCTTCAATCTGACTGTGGGATCTTTTCTGACCTCCAGTCCTTGCCGCAAGCCTCTGAATGGTGATTTCATGCCTACGGGTTGCCGTCAATATTTCGTCGAAAGTCTGGTAGTTGTGCCCCTCTATCAATTACAAGAGCTCAAGATGAAACCCTTGCTGGAACCTCATCGCCCTCTGGCGCTCCGTTGCTACCATCTCTGGGGCAAACCTACTCAATCTGCAGAACTCCGCTGCGTAAGCATCTACAGTCTTGCCGGCCTGCTTGAGGTTGATAAACTTCTGTTGTAGCTCAAACTGCGCCCCAACTCCATAGTACTTCGTCTTGAACCTTGCAGTAAAATTGTCCCAAGCAACAGGACGTCTAATGCCTACTTCCTCTGATTCCCACCAATCACGGGCGAGATCCTGAAGTAACAACTTCACTAGATCCACACGTTCTTCTGTCGGCACCTTAGCGGCTGTCAGAATAGCCTCAATATCCTTAAGCCATGCATCTGCTGAGATGGCATCCTCCGTGCCCTCGAAACGGCGGGGGTTGTACTTGCAAAACCGGGCTGACGCTCCTGAATCTGTCCTTGCCCCTCTTTCCAATGCCGTCTGTAATCCTTGGTTGAGTAGTACATTCTGCTCTTGCAACTGAGCATGCATGCGCTGCTGAGCTAACATCTGGTGTTGCTGAGCAGCCATCATCCCTCTCATGATCTCCAGAAGGGCTGGTGTGCCCAATTCCACAGGGGTAGGTGGAACTGTTGGTGGTGGTGGAACATCTGGATACTGCGATCCAGCTGCTGCTTCCACTATCACTTCTTCCTGGATAGTCTCTTGAGTTAGTACCGGCCCTTATTGCTGATCAACATGGTCAGGTTGTCCATGTTGCCGTCCATGTTGTCGCTGTCCAGCTCTGACAGGTACGAACGAAGTGCCCCTAAGAAAAGGGACAAGAGAACAATCAAACGACCGGACATGAAGGATCAATGAAGTCAAAGGATACTGGAATGTCAAGCTGGTATTGAGAACAACGAATTGCGAGATCAAGAGGGAACATGTGTGATCGAGACATCCTATAAATCAAAACACCCCATAAGTCTGAAATCAGACCTGCATGGGCCACCACTAAAACCTTGTCACGCCCCAGAACCAGAATACTGGAGAGCGGGGGAATGACTCAGCCAGCTACGTATTACGGGTAGATAAATATCGTATAATACGATCAATGCTGTCTACAAGACGAGGGGGTGCATACTACATGAAAGTCTCCCTATGGTCTCTTTACTTCTATTGTCTCAATCATTTAAACAAGAAACAGAAATAGAGAACATGTGAGATAAAGCAGTAAGGCGTCCCAAACGCTCAGTCAAAATGTTCTTGATATCTGGCTTTATAAAATACAGCCAGATGATGTAGTAAGTATACACAATTGTTAGCAGCTGCAGTCTGACTTAGTTACAATTATGCAAAAGTAGGTAAAAGACAATCCGACTAACATGTCGGTGCCAAACGGCAAGGTATAAAGTAGATAACAAAACGAGCGGGAAAGTAAGAAACCCACTCGAGTCCTCCTGCGATCATCCCTCTAGTGTTGACCATCTTGGAGGTAGTAGTAAGCTGAGTCCTCGGGAACCGGCTCTAAATCTGGCCATGCAAAACCAGAGAGGTTAGACCTCTAATAGCAAGTACCACAAGAAAGCACGACATGAGAACTAAAACCAGTAATGAGAAATATAATAATAGATCTCTGCTTTCCACTAGGATTCACATCACATCACGACACTTCGAACCAACCTCCCAACCAAACAAGGACAGAAGTTGGCCCGTCATGTCCTGATATTCTGATCATCCCAGTTAGGTAACAGAGTAGGTACAGTGCACAAACAAATCATCTTGAACGGCCAATCAAATCCTACAGCTTGCTATTTTGAGTCCCAAGTTATCCTGGAATTTATGCAATAGGGATTCCTCAGTTCTTACTATGTGCGAGCAAGGCTAGTCGATCCAGTCAATCAATTGCGCCATTCATAAATTAGACGAGTCCCAGCGGGACGCCCGTCATCAATATACAATATACAATAATAATATAAGCAGATAATATTCCCTGTCCGTGTGGCAGGTTTACAGTATCTGTGGGAACCAGCCGGCCCGTCGGGTACTACTTGTCCCAAGGGGACTGCCATGTAAGAACTCGGGAATCCATTCTCTCCATGCAATCATTATTTTATTTAACTTAATAGTCTCTTCGTTGAGTGAAGTACCATGCCGTGGATCATGGTCATTCAGAATGAGTACTTTCGTACGAGGTACGATATGCACAACCCTACAATGATACCAGTGCGGTCAGGTTGTAGGTCTTACATAGCGTAATACAACAATCAAAACTAACCATGGAGTAATCATGCCTTGACCATAAAGTACACATGCTTCTTTTTAAGATAAATAAATAACTAAATAAATAAATAATTTGAAACCTGCATGTGCCTGTATGCCAATATTCGGGATTAGTCAGTCGATTTCAATAGTTCATAATTAATATGAACGTGTCTCATTCATTCAATTCAAAGACGACTAGCCAGTCTCTTAGTTTCAACTAGGAACACATGATCAATTATTAATCAAGGTCACAATCATTATCAATGGTGACAAGGCATGAAAGTCAACTAGTATTCAGTGGGGTCGAGTCTACAACTCTCAGGGTTTAATTTCAGTCAATCGGGGTATCTATAACTCAATTCACGACACATAGTACATCCCACGTAACAATCTATATTTAACAGAAATATCAACATATCATGATTATATCAAGTTTATGCAAAAAGGCGTAAGGATATAAAATGGACATTAAATATCTAATAAGATATCACTATACAGGGCTATAGAAGATCCAGGGTAAGCAGGCTACTCTCATGTCAGCCTACGCTCATGTCAGCGTACGCTCAGGTCATGCTACGCTCAAGCCAGCGTACGCTCAGGTCATGCTATGCTCAGGTCAAGCTAGCGTATGGACTCCATACGACTCCTCTTCAAGGCAGCGTATGGACTCCATACGACTCCTCACTATCCAAGCCAGCGTACGCAAGTCATACGCTTCCAAAAGGCAGCGTATGAACTCCATACGACTCCTTACTATCCAAACCAGCGTACGCAAGTCATACGCTTCCAAAAGGCAGCGTATGAACTCCATACGACTCCTGAGCATCCAAGTCAGCGTACGTAAGTCATATGCTCCCAAAAGGCAGCGTATGAACTCCAGACGACTCCTCTTCAAGGCAGCGTATGGACTCCATACGACTCCTCACTATCCAAGCCAGCGTACGCAAGTCATACGCTTCCAAAAGGCAGCTTATGAACTCCATACGACTCCTTACTATCCAAACCAGCGTACGCAAGTCATACGCTTCCAAAAGGCAGCGTATGAACTCCATACGACTCCTGAGCATCCAAGTCAGCGTACGCAAGTCATACGCTCCCAAAAGGCAGCGTATGAACTCCATACGACTCCTTACTATCCAAACCAGCGTACGCAAGTCATACGCTTCCAAAAGGCAGCGTATGAACTCCATACGACTCCTGAGCATCCAAGTCAGCGTACGCAAGTTATACGCTTCCAAAAGGCAGCGTATAAACTCCATACGACTCCTTACTATCCAAACCAGCGTACGCAAGTCATACGCTTCCAAAAGGCAGCGTATGCAAGACACACGCTACCTAAAAAGGCAGCGTATGGACTCCATACTGCGCTACGCTAAAGAGCGCGCACAGCTCAGTGACACAAGCTAAAAAGCTAGCATACACTGCTCACTGTCTTCTCCAAACAGCAAGAACTCCACGGTTGCACCCCAAAGTTTCAAAAGTCCATAACTTGGTCAAAACAAGTCCAAATCCAACTTTTCAAATGTCAAGATTGGGTAGAATAAACTTCTCTACAACATGGAACCATCAAAACTTGCAAATAAAGAAGTTTGATAGATCAAAACCACCAAAATACGAAAATAAATAATTTCTAGATCTACAAAAATTAAGACTTCGAAATAAAAAATGACAAGTTCTAAACTCTCTTAGGATCTTGCGAGGAAGATAAATGAACTACAGAAACATGGGTTCTCATGGGGAGCAAGTTGTACTTGCCTACGGTTTGGTAGGTGGAGAGAGTAATAAAGAAGAAGAAGAAGAGTAATGGTGAGAATGTAAGTTTATGAGGAGAGAGAAAGAGATGTAAGCTTTAAATAGAAAAAGGGGTGGTAGGTGGGAGCTAATGGGCCGGGTTGCAGGAGGATCCAACAAAGCCAACCCGAGAACCCAACCTAGGCCGAACCACAATAGGCTAACCTAAGCAGAGAATAAAATAACAGCAGAAATAAAATACAGAAATAAAATTACAGGAAATTAATTAACATAAATTAAAGGAAATTAAATACAGGATAATACATGATAAATATTAAATAAATACTCATGAGTTGTACATGTATAAAAATACGCATTCTGGGAACGGAGAGTGACACCATGGGACTATTCAGATAACCAGGTTACAACCCGTAAACCAAACAAGGACCGGAGTTGTAACCCTTCGTCTGAACGGAACTTGGTTTCTCTCACCATTTATCGGCAAGATAAAATAAGAACTCAGGACATGTAACAATCATGTACAAGATCAAGACAAGACTAGACAGATTGAACTCCATGCAACATTCACGGCCAAGCAATAAGTACGGCTTGATACTTTAACTAACTAGGGTTATCACAGGCTTAGTTACTAACAAGATGCAAAGAGATTTCCAAGTCCGGTTACCCGTTTGTTACTACCTGAATGACCCCAGCAAAGAAAAGGAAAAGATAGCATGATATAGCAGACACAATGTAGTAAGATACATGTGTCCTAAGGTACCACACTCGACGGCGGGCTGGAAGTGCGCTCATCTCGACGGATAGCAACAAATCCCATGTATATATATATATATATATATATATATATATATATATATATATATATATATATATATATATATATATATATATATAGGATCAAAGGGGCAACAGGTAACTGGGAAAGTCTCTCCATGAACTACTGGATTATTCTAGTAATTAGCTTTAGTCTATTTCAGTATGAATCCCTGACCGTGGGAAACCAGAGATTTATGTCCTAGACATGATGCAAGACGAGACGGGTTCATTTGTACAAACACAATCACCCACGATGTCAGGATACTAATTAATTCTTGTCAGGAGTGCGCCACGATGGGCCACTATCATTATCATATTACTTATCAAGAGTGCGCCACGACGGGCCACTATCAAGTCATTCTTATTTATCATTTCAAGTTATCATGTCAAGATATCATGTCAAGTTCATGGTCAAGAGTGCACCACCACGGGTCACTGTCGTGTCAAGTCATTTATCAAAGAAGTAAAATACTTGCACAATTAATTAATAATATATTTATAATATATATATTCTTGAAGCCAAGGAGAAACTCTACAACTTTCATGTTGGAAGTGGGAAGAAATTCTGACCACAATTCAGGCAAATAAAATATTTAAACAATCAAAGTGGGACCCATGCGGTCCAAAAGTGGGAGAACAAACATGCGGTCGAAGAGAGTGGGAGGCCACCCATGCGGCCAGAAAATAACAAAAGGGGCCATGCGACCAAGAATGGGTGGGAGGCCATGCGGCTCCAAAATTAAATGCCAGTAAGAAACATTTTCGCAATCAGAAAAGACAAAGAGAGTGGGACCCGCAATGAATGCAAGCTTCCACTTTGCAAGCAAAACAATGGAAAAAGGGGCACGTGGCCAAACAATAAAATAATGACTGCCAGTAAAAGAGTGGCTCACGTGGCCAAAATATTAGATAGTGGGGGAAGGGAGCCTATGCGGCTCACATTAGATTTCATGCAAAAATACAACATGCAAGAAATAATAATATTTAATGGCCAAAGGCTATACGGTTCTGCATCAAGCAATTGCTAATGCTATAAATGTCCATGCGGCTCCCCCCTCATATTGCTTGCATGAAAGTACAACAAATAATAATAAAGAAATAATGACCATGCGGTTGATGCCAAAGAAGGGCATTTAAAGCATTAATACAATTATTAAAGCCTTAATTGCATAAAGCTTTAAGTAATAAAGTAGGGTCTTAAATACAATAAAGCATTAGATAGGGTCTTAAATGCAATAAGGCATTTAAACTATCAGAGCCTATGCGGCTCACTTTGGACTTAAATGCATTTAATGCATTAAGGGACTAAAATGCATAAAAGTAATACTTATAGAGGACTAAAGTGCATGAAACATTAACTAATAAATATAAGGACTTAAATGCAATAAGCATTTAACCCTCAGAAGCCTATGCGGCTGCTACTAATGCTTGGTTATTGCAATGCATTATTATACTGCATTTAAATGCATTAATAGTAAGGAAGGCATGCGGCTCTATTCCATGTATTATTATAATACATTAAAATATTGAGTAGGGACTTCTCATGCGGCTGGCTTAGAAAATGTCTTAAGGAAAATGCATAAAATATATGCATTTAAGAATGAATGCATTAATTGCTCTCTTCCTATGCCTATGCGGCTATGCATGGAAAATATACATTTCAAGTATGAATAAATTAATTGCATTCCTCCAATGGGTCATGCGGCTGGCCTAATGATATAATGCATTATTATAATGCAGTGAATAAGCATGCGGCTGGAGACCCAAGGCCATGCATTATTTAATGCATCTATTATTTCAAGCTCATGCGGCTACAACCAAATGTCACATGCAGCTGACTTTTAATATTGCATTAAATAATGCATGCAAAACTAATTGCTTGCTATTAAGTGCCATTATGTCAAAAAATATTTAATGCTGCCATGCCCATGCAGCTAGGCAAGACTCCTGCGGCCGAAACAAATGCAAGCCAGCAACATTTGCCAACTGAGAAGAAATTCATAGAAAATGCCATGGCTTCTCCATACCACCAAACTTCCAACCGGAGTCCAAATTCGGACTTCCATAGGTCAATTCGGGGTAGAATGAAATTCTCTACAACATGAAACCATCAACTAGCAAAAATATGCAAGTTTGACAGATCAAAACCCAGGAAAACCGAAAATACCTCAAAGCTAGATCTACAACAATCCACTCGGTATAACCGAAAATTTCAAGTTCTAAAGATGCTTAGAATCATGCAAGGAAGAAGATGGAACAAACAGAAATAAATTTGTTCAAGGTTCGGCAAGGTGTACTTGTCTTGGGCTGGAGGAAGAAGATGAAGATGGAATGAAAATGAAAATAATGGAGGAGAGAGAGTGGTAGGTGGCTTATATAACAAGCTCAAGTGATCTCCACCATTCATTCCTCTCCACTCAATCTAAACCATACAACTCATCTCTTAAAGAACCAAACTAAACCAAACCAAGTCAAAGTGGAACCGAACCAAATAAAATCAAATCCAAGTTAAACCAAGACATGAAAATCCTACACTTAGGAAAATTTTAAAATATCACGCAAATCGATAAATACGAAATACGGCTCAAATAAATACGTGTTTTGGTATTTTCCTTGATATTGTAGCCTACGGGCATAAACATGATATGTGTATTCTAGACTATAGCTAGTCCTTATCATGTACGACTAATACTTTAGCCAGTCCTCAGTTCTGTGGTACTGGCTTCATGATCATTCATGTATATATGGTTCGGGACGCCTTACTAGTGTATGTATGATGATCGTACTCTTCGCTCTTGTATAATTGTCTGTGATTGAGATATCTAGGATTGTTAAACCTTAGGATTGACTGATGGCTTGTAGAGTAACCCCCTTGTCTTGACAGCTTATACGTGATTTTAGAGCATTAACGTACTTTGGGATTACGTAGCTGGCTGTGTCCGCCTCCGTCCAGTATTTTGGTTCTGGGGCGTGACACCGGCAATGGCCTCGGAGGCTGGTACTGCTGCTGAAACACTTGGGCCTGAGGCGGCAATGGCCTCGGCAACTGTTGCTGCTGCTGGACTGGTACTGGAACTGGTGCTGGTTCCCTAACCGAGGGACTAGATACTGTTGATGCTGAATCGACTCTGAATGGGCAGGACCCCACCCTATGGTTCGGTGCCCCACACAACAAGCATAATCCCAGCGCCATGCGACACTCTGACACAACGTGTCCAGGCTTCCCACAATAAGAACAGCCCACGGTGGAAGACTGTGCTTGCTTCTGTTTCTGCGAAGGGTACGTCGGGGCCGAGTACTGGTCCGACGTAACTGAGGTTGCTCGCCTTGGAGCTCCAATAGTCAAAGCCCTAGCTGCCGAGGCTGGTGCTGAAGACTGATTCATTTGACTGTGGGACCGCTTCCGTCCTCCGGTCCTATCCACAATCCTCTGGGAGGTATACTCGTGCCTCCTAGCTGCTCTCAATACTACATCAAACGTCTGGTGTTCAAACTGTTCTACTGCCAACAAGATCTCCAAGTGGAGTCCCTGCTGGAATCGCTGGGCCCTATCAAACTCGGTCGCCACCAAGGTGGGAGCAAACCGACTAAGCCTAGAAAACTCGGTCGCATATCCGTCGACTGTTCTGCCTCCTTGCTTCAGGTTGCTAAACTTGGTCTGCAAGTCATATCGAGCCACCGCGTCAAAATACTTGGTCTGGAACCTTTCGCTAAACACTGCCCAGGGAACAGGTGCTGTCAATCCCACCGCTTGTATGGCCCACCAGTTGCGGGCTAGATCTAATAACTGCAGGCGCACCATCGCCACCTTCTCGTCTTCGGGAGTCTTCGCGGCCTCTAGAATAACTTCTGTATCCTGGAGCCAAGCATCTGCGGTAATGGCATCCTCGGTGCCGTCAAAGAATAGAGGGTTCAAGCGCTTGAAACTGTTGGCTGCACTGTTTCCCGGATGACCGCATCTGTTCAGAGCATCTTGTACTGCCTGGTGCAACGCATCACCTCGGCGATCTTGAGAAGCTGACAATGATCTGATGAGACCTTCCAAAGTGCCATCATCAGGCTCTACTGGCTGGACTGGCTGAACTGGGGACACTGGTTCTCCAGAAGGCATGGCTCGAGAGGCGGCTGTTGAGGACTGATCTTGACCTTCTTGCTGTGGCTGGGCTGCTGGCTGTGCTCCTTCCGGCTGATCAACAAGAACGATGTCACTGAAGCAATGACATCAGAGATATTAAGGAAGGACCAGGATAGAACAATGATGCAAGCATGTTATCAAGTCAGGAATCCAAGGAGATAAGAAGATACGAGTGGAGATCAAAGGCGAGTACAGATTGAGACATCTATCTGGTAAACCCTCACATTTCTTGATTGACAAGACCTGCATGGGCCACCACTTAAACCATGTCACGCCCCAGAACCAGAATACTGGAGAGCGGGGGCAGACATAGCCAGCTACGTATAATGAAATGGAATCCATCTCAATATACGGTCACGGCTGTCTAGAAATGTGAGGGTTTATCTACAAGCCATCAGTCCCTTAAGGTCATATATTATCCTATTGTCTCAATCTCAACCAACTAAATAATAATCACAAGATATCAGATCACCAAATATACAATTGTAAGGCGTCCCAAACATTACATATCCAGATGATCATGAAGCTAGTCGTACAAAATGTAAGGACTAGCAAGAGTTAAGTCGTACATGATCAACCTCGAGTTGCCAATCATGATTACAGCCCGTAGGCAGACAGTAAATAAAGTTGCAAACGAGCTAACACTTGCTCGACGGCTAAACGCCTCAAAAGAATAATTTTTTACAATAAAGTAGAAGAGCCAAAAATAACCCACTCGTTGCCCTGGTTACGCCTGGTGGTCACCATCGGGCTGGAAGACAGGTAGATCCTCTGGAGTTGCTCTGGTATCTGGCCATACAAAACCAGCTGGGTCAGACCCCAGAAAGAGCAAGTGCCACAAAGAAGGCTTCACTTAAGAACTAAAACTAGCAAATTAGCACAATAATATAATTACATAATAAGAGACAGTAATTTAAGAAAAACATGATGGATAAATAGAAAAGACAATCTTGTATAGAATCACTAAAAAGACAGGACATATTGGAAAAGCATGATAGGATGATATACGATAAGATAACCATGTGACTATTCAGATGGCCAGGTTACAACCCGTAAACCAAATAAGGACCGGGATTGTAACCCTTCGTCTGAACGGAACTTGGTTTCTCTCACCATTTATCGGCAAGATAAATATAAGAATTCAGGTCAAGTAACAATCTTGTACATGATCAAGACAAGGCTAGACTGATTGAACTTCATCCAACATATCACGGCCAAGCAATAAGTACGGCTTGATACTTTAACTAACTAGGGTTATCACAAGCCTAATTACTAACAAGATGCAATGAGGTGTTCCTCCAGCCACAAGCCCTGCAGCTAATCCAGGTTATCCAGGCGATTTGGATTCATTAAGCAGTTATCAATAATTATATGCCCCACACGACGGTGGACTGGAAATGTGCCCTACTCGACGGCAGGCTACAAGTCCAAACAATTGCGGTCGGGATAACGGGATTGTCTGTAACTGGGGAAATCTCTCATGACTACTGAATTATTCTAGTTATTAGCCTTAGTAAATTTTAGTGGATACCCCTGACCATGGTACTCAGGGGTCCCTGTCCTAGACATGATGCAAGACAAGATGTGTTCATTTGTACAAACACAATCGCCCACGGTGTCCAGACCATTTATTCTTGTCAAGTCGTGTTAGCCGTCGCAACAGCATCAAGTCAAGTCAAGTCAAGTCAAGAGTGCGCCGCCACGGGCCACTATCAAGTCAGGTTGGTCATGTCAGAAGTGCACCACTACGGGTCATTGGCAAGGAGATCAGAGAATACCAGGATCATAATTCACAGAAAATCCCAAGAACCATACTAGTCATAAACAATTACTCAAAAACCGTGTTAGGCCGTGTCGGGTCAAGACAGTCGTGCTGTGTTGAACAGATCTCAGGAAAACCCAATCCACAAAAGAGAAACCAAGTCGAGAATAAAACCAATACACCAAAAGCCAATGGGTTAAGCAAGGGGTCGGGGGGGGCAGCGTACGCGCAAAGTCACGCACGCAGGAGAGCAGCGTACGTAAAGTCACGTACGCACGCAGGGCAGCGTACGTAAAAGTCACGCACGCACGCAGGACAGCGTACGTAAAAGTCACGCACGCACGCAGGGCAGCGTACGTAAAAGTCACGCACGTACGCAGGGCAGCGTACGTAAAAGTCACACACGCACGCAGGGCAGCGTACGTAAAAGTCACGCACGCAGGGCACGCTCAAGTCTGCGTACCAAGGCTCACTCAAGTCTGCGTACGTGAAAAGTCACGCACGCAGGAGACACATGAAAGGTCACGCACGCAGAGCAGCGTACGCGAAAAGTTACGCACGCAGGAGCGTATATGAAAAGTCACGCACGCAGAGCAGCGTACGCGAAAAATCACGCACGTTCAAGGGGAGCAGCGTACGCAAAAAATCACGTACGCTCAAGGGGAGCAGCGTACGCAAAAAATCATGCACGCTCAAGGGGAGCAGCGTACGCAAAAAATCACACACGCTCAAGGGGAGCAGCGTACGCGAAAAATCACGCACGCTCAAGGGGACACGCTTCCAACAGAAAGCGTACCCAAGTCTGCGTACGCTGCGCTAAAAAGCGCACGCAGCTCAGTGTGTGTAAGCTAATCTGCTCTGCACACTGCTCACTGTCTTCTCCAAACAGCAAGAACACCATGGTTGAACTCAAGGCTTCAAAACATCACAACTTGGCCATCCGAACTCCAAATCCGGATTTCCAAAGCTTCATCTTGGGTGAAATCAAAATCTCTTCCACATGGAAACATTAAAACCCATAAATATCCAACCAAAATAGATCAAACCATACAAAAATCTGAAATAAGGAAAACTTAGATCTAGAACAATGGAGACTCCAAATCACAAAATTTCAAGTTCTAATGTTGATCACCATGTCCTAATCTAGCTAATGGACAAATAAAAGAGGGCTCTCAAGTGATGGCAAGGTGCACTTGCCTATGGATGGATGTTGTGTAGAGGAAGGAGAAGAAGAAGAAGAAGAAAATAAATGGTGGTTATGAGGGGAGAGAAAATGTTGGTAGAGTTTTAAAGAGGATGGGATGTGATGTATTGAGGGTGTAGCATATGCTAAGGTGTTCCAACACACATAATAAATCAAACCAAACCAAACCAAACTATCCCAATTAAAATCGAGCCAGGACAAAACCCAAAATACGAGAAATATCGAAATTCCACAAATTGAGAAAAATAAAAATACATGCCAAAATCCAGATACGAATATAAATACGAAATACGAGAAATACGGAAAATAAGGGTGACATCATGTATGACTTAACTCTTGCTAGTCCTCGTATTTTGTATGACTAGCTTCATGATCAACTGAATATGTAATATTTGGGACGCCTTTTATTGTATATTTGGTGGTCTAACATCTTGTAACTATATTACTTGCTTGAGATTGAGAAAATAGGCTTGACCTTAAGAGACTGTTGGCTTGTAGTAAACCCTCATATCTAGACAGCCGTGACCGTATAGCGAGATAGATTCCATTTTAATATACGTAGCTGGCTATGTACGCCCCCGCTCTCCAGTATTCTGGTTCTGGGGCATCACAGAAGGCTAGCTACCCTCTCAGAGAATCGCATGTCATAATGTGTCATGATTGGATCCACTATACTAGTCGGGGACGGAGAGTATTAGTGTAGATGTGTGGTCATTATCCACCTTGTTTATTCTTGTAGATCTTGTGAGTGTTAATCATACACTCCACGTATGATTAACCATGCCAGTAGACCTTGTGCAGACCCAAGCCGGCCATATGTTGAAACTAGTACTCACACACTTAGATAGATGATTCTTGATTCTTATACATGCCATGATCAGTTTTACTTGCCTTGTTCTAGCTCTAGATTTACAGCTTACCTTGCCATGATACTCACATGTACATTTCATGATTTCTTGTATATTCACTCTATTTACTGCTATATTTTCAATATCGTCTAATTAGAACTGTTATTTGAGATTTGTGCTCGTTCCATTCTGACTGGATATGTTGACAAAATTTTAGGAGTAGTTGTGCCCTCAGTATTGGACTTCAGGATGTTGCTAGCTGGGGTGGTTCTCGGTATTCTTCACCGAGAGTTGTCTCTCAGGAGTTCTAGGTCTGGTAGTTACTTAGTTTGTTATTGATTTCTTCTGTTTTATTCTTGTCTCATATGATCCTTGTAGATTCTAGTTGTTCTAGTGATATTGTTATTATTTCTTGTCTTATCTTTCTTAGTTTTCGTGATATAACATGAGTACATTTCTAGTTATGGATCTTTAGATGTTGTAGTTAGTATAAGGTACTTGATAGCACTCTACCGCCGATACTGCGGCGTAGGCTGGGCGTAGCCCACGTATTCGTACCCGTATATCCGGGTGCGGGTCGTGACAATTATCTTAATGCACCCCATGACATGCTCGACATGTTTTACCTTACTTCGATATCATGATTATTTATGTTGGACTTAACAATAATGATCAGGGGTCAAGTTCTGTTCAGGCGAAGGATTACAATCCCGGTCCTTTTTTGGTTTAAGGGTTGTAACCTGGCTCCCGGAGCAGTTCTGTGTCCTCTCTTCGTTTATTGTCTTATTACTTTACCAACAAGAATTGGAGGCGGGTTTCTATTCAGGTGAAGGGTTGCAACCCCGGTCCTTATTTGGTTTAAGGGTTGCGATCTGGCTACTTGAATGGTTTTCTCGTACTCGATTCCCTATATCAAGCTCATCATGTTTTACTTCACCAGCAGTATTTCAGGCGGGTTTCTATTCAGGTGAAGGGCTACAACCCCGATCCTTGTTTGGTTTAAGGGTTGTGACCTGGCTACTTGAATGGGTTCCTCGTACTCCACTTATTATTGTTGTCCCCTGTTATTATCAGTATCTTTATAATTATCTTTATTATTCATTTATGATATGCTGGTTTTTAGTTCCTAAGTAAAGCCTCATTTGTGGCACTTGCTCTTTCTGGGGTCTGACCCAGCTGGTTTTGTATGGCCAGATATCGGAGCAGCTCCAGAGGATCTACCGACCTTCCAGCCAGATGGTGACTACCAGGCGTAACCCTGGCAACGAGTGGGTTCTTTTGTTCTTCCACTTTATTGTAAAAATATATTCATTTGAGGCGTTTAGCCTGTTAGCCCAATGATTGTATCATATTTTTGAATATGGTTAATATGTTAAGTTTAGCATTTCATTATCACTAATCTTCATACTATCGCTATAGTATTTCTACTTATACTTATACCTTTGGTGATATGTGCCTATTGGTTTACATATTAGTGATATGAGCTTATCTATCTTAAATTTAATCGGGTTGCCAAAATCAAAACTATGTTTTTGATTGTGGTCATTCAATTAAGTTTAATCATTATGGTATCACTAACATTTATGCTATCACCTTAGCACTTATACTTAAACTCAGCATTGTCCTAATGTGCATTAAACTTATCATACTTGCTAATATGTATATTGTTTTGTTCGTCTAACTTGTACATGCAGAAAAGTAATAAGCAAGATCAATGTGGACATATGCAATAAAGAAATCATGGTGGGCCAAAGACGATGGATCCCATAAGATTTCTCTGAACCATCCGACGACATCTCCGAAGCCACGCACTTGGGAGTTCCGCTGCCCGGTCAGCGGACGGGGGTCGAGGGGGCAGCACCCCTCGTCGGGGGTTCGAGGGCGAAGCCCCCGAAAGGTATTCAGTTTTTGCAAACTGGATATCTTTGGACAGCTACCGCCAAGGAAAAAAGCCAACATCTATTAAGGAAAGAAGCCATGCCATGCCATCATTATTTCAAGACTCTGAAGAAGCCTGCACCTGCTACAGTATATCTAGAGTATGTAATGAGTCTTAGGAATAATTGTAAACACAAGAAATGGATGGCAAAATCGAAAGCTAGGGCAGAAACTAGCCCAGGATCATTTTCGGATGAAAACCGGCATACCGACGGTATACCGGTGCATACCGACGGTATACCGATTTTGTTCACAGAAATTTTTTGTCCACAAAATCGGCATACCGATGGTATACCGGATCATACCGACGGTATACCGATTACGTAACGTTGAAAGTCCAACGGTCGGATTTCCAGCATTAAATGATCCCAACGGCTATATTTCGAGCCGTTGCAATCCCAGACCGGTATACCGACGGTATGCCGACTCATACCGACGGTATACCGGTCGCTGTCTGAAAGGTTGCCTTTGAGCTCTTTTCAATGCTTTGGTTATAAATAGCCTTGAACCCCTTCATTCAAGGTTGATACTTTGAGCCTAAAAATTTCTAAACCACCAAAGCCTATCCACAAACAATTCTACAAAGCTTTCATTTGCCATCCATAAATTGTGTTATAGTTATTGAGTTGAAAAGTGAGATCTTCATCTTATTGTATAAGAAGATCAAAACCTATTGTGAAAGGTTGAAGTTGGAGAGTCTTCGTATCCAAACTTTCGGTTGAAGTTGGGGAGTCTTCGTATCCAAACTCTCGGTTGAAGTCGGAGAGGCCTTCGGATTAAAGCTCTCGTGTAAGAAGTTGGCGAGTTCTTCGGATCCAAACTCGTGTGTAACTATTTACTCAAATAGTAGATTAAAGCCGGAGAGAGTTCCGGGACTGGAGTGCCTCTTGGGAGGATACCAGGATATATCGTGTGTCGGTATTGTTATTGCTTTTTCTCTTGCACTTATACTTTTTAAATTGCCCATTAACTTGTGCTAAGTGCTTGATTAGTTAGCGTGACCCTATTCACCCCCCCTTTAGGGTTACTACAATTGGTATCAGAGCAAGGACTCTATTGTTAGGCTTAACATCCTTAGAGTAGATTCTTGTTATTTTTCTATGGCATCGTATTCCTCCTACTCCTCCTCCGATAAAGAGAGTTTTTACTACTAGTAGCATAGACAATCATGGTTCTTCTAAATGCAAGAAATTCTCTAAGTGGAAAGCCATGGCTAAACAATCCTTAGAGATTCTTGATAACCTTCATTTTACAAATGAAGAATTTTCTGAAAAGGTTGTTCATTTAGAAGAAGCTAATGAGTTATTGAGAAATAAAAACAATGATTTATTATCTAGACTTGATTCTCAAAACTCATCATGTGTTTCTTTAAAGAGTTTGTATGAGGCTTTAATTTTGAAAATCAAATCTCTTTCCTCATCAATAGAAGATCTTAAGAGGCAAACTCATGAGCTAAATCATTTGCATAATTCTTCTATTGACACTTTAAAGAAACAAAATGATGCTTTTATCTCTAGAATTACTTTTATTTGAAAAAAAGAATGATATTTTAATTGCTAAATTTGATTCTCTTACTTGCATGCATGATGATTTGCTATTAGAACATAATATTCTTAAAACCAAATCTTCTCATGCTCACTCTAGAGATATTCATCATTCTAGTATATCACATGTTCATAACCATGCTCATTCTGATACATGTGCACACACTAGTATTAGGTGCTTCTATTGCTCTCGTATTGGACACATGAGCTTAACTTGTCCTATTCGTAGGAGTTTTTTTACCAATACTTGAGTAAATAGTATATGGGTCCCTAAAGCTAACAAATGTGGATCCAAGTTTATTTGGATACCAAAGTCTTCGCCTAATGTTGTAGGTGAAGCTTCTTATATCGGGACATAGCACCGAGGAGCGTGTTGGTGGTTGCAAAGCTCAAAGGTCATCTTCCAAGCAATTGTACCAACACAAGTATGGCCACTAGAGCCACTTTGGTAACATGCTAAACGATTCTCTTTAAATAGTTTATATTTGTAGAATCTAGCATATTTCCTTTGACAACTTGCTACTAGCTCTCATTGATATATTTTAGTTGCCTCTTATATAAATCAATGTGAGATATAATACTAGCATGCTTAGTTAATTTTCTTATTAATTCTTTTATCTAGCATGACTAGCTACTCGGCTTAAATGATTAGTTCACACTATGTAGTTTATCACTCATTCTCTATTAGTGTGACACATTTATATATGCATGCTCGTTATTCTTAATCTTTATTTATAAAGCATGCATATCACTCTAGTCCATAGGAGCTTGATTTTGATTTGAGTTAATATGATTTTAACTCTCCGTCTTTAAAGTTTTTGAAATAGTTACTGCTTACCGATTTCTCTTTAAAATGTCTTATTTACTTTAAATCGGTATTTACGGATATATGTGTTTAGCACAAGCCTCATATCACTTGACAAGTATATACTTATACTTTCATTTCAACCTTGTGCTCACATAATATATTCATTATTGATTCTCACATTTTATTTTGATTATCTTCTTGAGAATCAATTATGTCTTTGCCTAATAAAGCTTATTTATATGTGTTTTGAATTTGTGATAGTTTTTCAAACATTCATTAAGGATACATGACTATATTCATTAAAATTTTCATCTCTATGTAGATCATGTATTTCTTATGTTGATATTTTTTTTGTATAAATATCTTTATGTGGGCATATGAGTTAAGCTAAAGTTTTATATTGACTTGAAGAGTATTTAATTATACTTGTTACCTTCAAACTTGTGCTTATCTCATACCTTAGCTATTGATTCACTTGACCAAATTTGTTTTTCTTGAATCAATTAGCTTCTTCCTTAAAGTCTTCTTTTGATGATATCTTTTTGACTTTTTGGTTGACATTATGGATACATGTTCTTAATTGATTTTTGATCTTCTCATGTATGCATATTCGTGATATATATAGTTTTATATATATATAAAAGATTCCTATCTTTTGATATTTATTTGTTTTATATCTTTAAGTTGGGATGATGAGAGAAAATATTTGTTTATGCCTTGCACTTGACTATTTATGGAAGTTCTTTTAAGAATCACATGGTCTTGTGCTTTGTCTTATTTTTATATTTACCTCCATTTTTAGTGCACATTTTCAAATCGATATCTTCTATATATTTACTATGGTGCACTATGAAAGCTCTTTGAAAAATGTACTTCTTGATATCTTTAGCATTTAGCTTTCTTGATCTTAATGATCTTTCTTTGCTCATTCCTTGGGTTTATGCTTCTTTTTGAATTATTGTTCCCCAATGATGTTTTTGTAGCACATGAGAATACATGTAATTGTTACATCATATTTCTCATGAATTTAGCTACTATGGTTTGAGCTTTTGTATTGAGATTTTTTTATTTCTAGAGAATACACTTATTTTATTATAGCTATAATATTTTGCATTCTCTAGATCGATCTATCATTTTATTATCTTGGGCTAATCTCAATACTTGGCAAAGAGATTTATTTTATTGTGTTCTCATGAACATCTCTTTTGTCCTTTACTTGATAGAGTCTAATTCATGTATTTTGCTATCTTCTTGCTTTTATCATTGCTTAGTAAAGAGTCTATAAATCATTTTGTTCATTCAAAATGTATTGCCCTCCTTGTGAACTCTATGCTTGAGCAAGTATCTTTAGTGTTAGTGACTTAAGATTAAATGAGCACATTTATCTTGTTAATGACCTACCTCATTAATCTTAATTAGTTATGTAACTTGCTTATTCATGATATATTGTTAAGCTATATAAGTTGGTTCACTTTCACTCATCTAGCTATTGTTTTTCTTTTCAATCTATATAAGATATGCTAGTTTACATAAACAAGATCTGCGATTCTTCCAAATGTAATTTGTATCCTATTTTAGATACATATGTTTGTTCTCTAAAACTAGTTTTACAAATTCTTGATTAGATCTTGTTTCTCTTGGAGGTTTGTGATTCATTTCTTTAAGTCTCCTTCCTTATTAGTCATTAGCATGTATCTCTTAAATTCCTCTCACTTTTGAGTCATGATTTCATCGTATTATCATTTACATCTCTTCTTGATTGTGTTTGCAATCATTTAAATGAGAATGACTCTTTTCCATTTTTTTTCATCGTTTTATGAGTTTTTATCATAAATATGGATTTGGGATTTTCTTTATGAGATTTGTTGGATCATGTTTAATTTGTTTATTTTTATTGATAAAAGATCCTAATGGTTGAGCAGTCCTATATTATCTTATTATATGATTATCAAACTAATTTATTACTCTACTTTGACTACTCATGGATTGTCACATATGGGCTTTTGCTATTTGAACTTTATGGGTTATTAATTTACCATTAGCAAGGTTTGGATTTATCCGTTGTTGGATAAATATGTGGTACAACATACCTAGTCCATGCAAAGTAATAAATTGGTTGATTTTTTCTTGATTAGATAATCATGGACATGATATCTGAGGTTTATTTTTATTTTATTTTTGAGCGATATTTTGACTCTCATCATGATTGATTTAACTATCCTTATTCTTTTTCATGATGACATCTTTCTCAAAAGGTAACATACATTAATATATCATATTTAAATATGAGATCCTTCTATATAGATTAATGTATGCCATCTTTTGATTATACGTGCTTAATTAGAATATTCTTCTATTTTATCTTTAGCGGATATTAATTGGATATCTTTTCTTGACTAAAGATGATATTATTCGTCTTTTGACGATATTATAGCCTTATATGCGTTGAGCAAAGGGGGAGAAATCCATAGTTGATTTACCCTCTAATCCTTTAGTTATATATTTTATGCTATAAGTGCTTTTGGAACTAGATGCATATTTTGAGGGGGAGCAAATTAATTGATTCAATTCATTTATACCCTCTAATATGTCGTATACCTAGTTCATCATGGACCCATATTTTCTTTTATTTCATATCCTATTGATTGAGGTCATGATATTTTTATTTGTGAAAGATTTATGAGAGTATATGCAAGTGTCTCTTTATTATTTATCTCTCTTTTATATGGATTAAATAAGTCATCTTGTTAATATTAACATTTACTTATCTTGATGACTATTGTGCTTTCATTGTTTTGGCTTTCCTTAAATGCTTAATTGATTTGGCTTTTCTTATTGAGGACTTACCTAAAATTCTTGTTTATCTATATTGGTAATACTTTGAGGGAGAGCATTCAAGTCGACTGAATTTCTCATTTTCAAGTATTTTTCTTCTTTACCTTCATGTTTATCAAAAAGGGTATTCATATAGCATGATAAGGTAATTGAGTTCTAATGCATGAACTTGGGTAAGCTTACAGATTTTGCAAATAATGAGATTATTCTATATCAATTGCTCTATTGTATATTTCAATTGGTATTAAGTTTATATCTTCCAACTATCTCACTTGGTATTTTTATATCAATTACTTTGCAATTATCTAATCCTCATGGTCTTTTGACTGAAATCCTTGATTGAAATCCATTTTCAATTGGTATATCGCTTCCTTCCAAAACTAGAGTTTTAATTCATATAGTATTATGTTTTGGAGTTACTTTCTTGGATTTCAAGTTGGTAAAACTATTTTTTGAATGTTTATCAATTTTATTTATTTTACCAACTATATTGTGTTTTGACATGCTTCTTTTAAATTTGATGTTCTACATTGGCAATGTAGCTTTATAAACTTGTCATTACACCCTTCTTCTATTGTTTTTCATTAGTATATCTTGATAATGATTGTCTATAAGTTCCCCATGCTCTGATTTCTATACTTGAGATTGATTTCATTTTATCTCTTAGTACGGGAGAGCCTATTTTTGATCATGTCAAAGGGGGAGAAGTAAGTTTAAGTATGTTTTTATAAGTTATCTAAGTAGTATGATTTTAGTGATATTGCTTATGTCTTTTGTATATTAGTGATACATGCATCTATTGTGTCCATACTAAACTTAACCGATTTGCCATAATCAAAAAGGGGGAGATTGTTAGCCCAATGATTGTATCATGTTTTTGAATATGGTTAATATGTTAAGTTTAGCATTTCATTATCACTAATCTTCATACTATCGCTATAGCATTTCTATTTATACTTATACCTTTGGTGATATGTGCCTATTGGTTTACATATTAGTGATATGAGCTTATCTATCTTAAATTTAATCGTGTTGCCAAAATCAAAACTATGTTTTTGATTGTGGTCATTCAATTAAATTTAATCATTATGATATCACTAACATTTATGCTATCACCTTAGCACTTATACTTAAACTCAGCATTGTCCTAATGTGCATTAAACTTATCATACTTGCTACTATGTATATTGCTTTGTTCGTCTAACTTGTACATGCAGAAAAGCAATAAGCAAGATCAATGTGGACATATACAATAAAGAAATCATGGTGGGCCAAAGACGATGGATCCCACAAGATTTCTCTGAACCACCCGACGACATCTCCGGAGCCACGCACTTGGGGGTTCCGCTGCCCGGTCAGCGGACGGGGGTCGAGGGGGCAGCGCCCCTCGTCGGGGGTTCGGGGGCGAAGCCTCCGAAAGGTATTCAGTTTTCGCAAACTGGATATCTTTGGACAGCTGCCGCCAAGGGAAAAAGCCAACATCTATTAAGGAAAGAAGCCATGCCATGCCATCATCATTTCAAGACTCTGAAGAAGCCTGCACCTGCTACAGTATATCTGGAGTCTGTAATGAGTCTTAGGAATAATTGTAAACACAAGAAATGGATGGCAAAATCGAAAGCTAGGGCAGAAACTAGCCCAGGAACATTTTCGGATGAAAACCGGCATACCGACGGTATACCGGTACATACCGACGGTATACCGATTTTGTTCACAGAAAGTTTCTGTCCACAAAATTGGCATACTGACGGTATACCGGATCATACCGACGGTATACCGATTCCGTAACGTTGAAAGTCCAACGGTCGGATTTCCAGCATTAAATGATCCCAACGGCTATATTTCGAGCCGTTGCAATCCCAAACCGGTATACCGACGGTATGCCGACTCATACCGGCGGTATACCGGTCACTGTCTGAAAAGTTGCCTTTGAGCTCTTTTCAATGCTTTGGTTATAAATAGCCTTGAACCCCTTCATTCAAGGTTGATGCTTTGAGCCTAAAAATTTCTAAACCACCAAAGCCTATCCACAAACAACTCTACAAAGCTTTCATTTGCCATCCACAAATTGTGTTAGAGTTATTGAGTTAAAAAGTGAGATCTTCATCTTATTGTATAAGGAGATCAAAACCTATTGTGAAAGGTTAAAGTTGGAGAGTCTTCGTATCCAAACTCTCGGTTGAAGTTGGGGAGTCTTCGTATCCAAACTCTCGGTTGAAGTCGGAGAGGCCTTCGGATTAAAGCTCTCGTGTAAGAAGTTGGCGAGTTCTTCGGATCCAAACTCGTGTGTAACTATTTACTCAAATAGTGGATTAAAGCCGGAGAGAGTTTCGGGACTGGAGTGCCTCTTGGGAGGATACCAGGATATATCGTGTGTCGGTATTGTTATTGCTTCTTCTCTTGCACTTATATCTTTTAAATTGCCCATTAACTTGTACTAAGTGCTTGATTAGTTAGCGTGACCCTATTCACCCCCCTCTAGGGTTACTATTGTAAAAATATATTCTTTTGAGGCGTTTAGCCGACGAACACGTGTTAGCTCGTATTGTACCTTTATTTAACTGTCTGCCTACGGGCTGTAATATGATTGAAAGATCCTAGGGTTGATCATGTATGAAAAAAAACTCTTGCTAGTCCTGACATTTTGTTCGACTAGCTTCATGATCATCCAATATGTAATGTATGGGACGCCTTACTATTGTATGTTTGATGTTCTGACATCTTGTAACTGTTATTTACTTGCTTGAGATTGAGACAATAGGCTTGTTCATGACCATAGGAGACTGATGGCTTGTAGTTAAACCCTCATATATCTAGACAACCATGACCGTATAGCGAGGTGGATTCCATTTCAATATACGTAGCTGGATATGTTCGCCCCCACTCTCCAGTATTCTGGACCTGGGGCGTTACATGGTTTAAGTGGTGGTCCATGCAGGTCTTGTAAATCAAGATATGTGAGGGTTTACCGAATAGATGTCTCAATCAGTACTCGTCCTTGATCTCTGCTCATATTCCCTTAATCCCTGAAATCTTGACCTGATCACATGCTTGTATCGTTGATCTGTCCTGGTCCTTCCTTATTGTTCCCTATGTCGTCTTCTTCAGCGGCATTGTTCCTGGTCCTACCGATCAGCAAGACGGAGCACCTCCCATGGATCAGCAGCAACCCGGAGATCAAGCCCAGCATTCAGGAGCGGCCTCCAGAGTCATGCCTACTGGAGGAGAACCACCAGTTCAGCCCGTCCAGCCTGTAGGGCCTGATGATGGCACTTTGGTGGGTCTCATCATGTCATTGTTAGCTTTCCAAAATTGGCGAGGAGATGCATTGCACCAGGTAGTGGCAGATTCTCTGACCAGAGGAGGTCATCAGGGTAACAGCGCGGCCAACAACTTCAAGCGCTTGAACCCTCCCTTCTTCGATGGTAGTGAAGATGCTATCGCTGCTGATGCATGGCTTCAGGACACAGAGGTGATTCTAGAAGCAGCCAGGACTACAGAAGGCGAGAAGGTGGCCGTGGTGCGCCTACAGCTATTGGATCTTGTCCGCAGATGGCTTGTAGTTAAACCCTCATATATTAGACAGCCGTGACCGTATAGCGAGGTGGATTCCATTTCAATATACGTAGCTGGCTATGTTCGCCTCCGCTCTCCAGTATTCTGGACCTGGGGCGTTACACCAATAGCAGGCTATTTCTATGGTACGTCACCAGCCTCTTCGTGACAAGGGCTAGGAACGTACTAGTGTAATCCGTCTGCTGGTATAAGTCAAAATAAAATCTGACGGTCTCCTCCTGAATCTCCACCGGGTCCCCTACCAGACGTCCCTCGCCATTCAGAAGCCTGGGGATGCTGTTCCGATGCTGACGGGTGCGGATCACATCATAGAAGAATTTGGTGCAATGGTCTCCATCTTTGAGCCAGGTATATTTTGTCCTCTGTGTCGCACTAATCTTCTCCTGCAATCTCATAATGCTGACCTCCTCAATCAGGGTCTTCTCCTTAGCCGCCAACTCCCCGTTCAGAATGTCAGCTTGTAGAGCCACCTGAGTGTCTCGATGCTCGACTTCCTTTTCCGCCAGAGATGACCGTGGTCTTATCTTCACCCAACCCCTGAGCGCTCGCTTGATCTGCTTGAGTTTATGAACCATGCGGAACTGAGCCGTGCCTTTCCGGAAGTGCTGCATCTCCCCCGTAACCACCTTCTCATATCCAGCCGACAGGTACCAGCTATTGTTATACCAAAACGACCTCGATCGCATAATAGGTCTTTCACAGAGGCCCACTCGGATAGGAGAGTGGTCGCTAGTACCAGCCGCAAGAACTTCCGCCACCGAATTAGGAAAGCACCAGAACCATTCACTATTGCCCAAGGCCCGATCCAACTGACATGCAATCCTATTCTGTGTAGCCTTGTTGTGCCAGGTCCAGATATGGCCAGCTCTCTCCAGCCCCCTCATCCCAGATATAAGCAGACATCTCTGGAAGTCATATAAGATCAAATCCGGAACATGACGAGCCCCCACCTTCTCTTGGCGAAGCAGCATAGCATTGAAGTCCCCCATGATGAGCAGAGGAAGATGCATGATGTCCGCCATATGACCCAGGTGCACTATGTCCTCCCACAAGGACTCTCGGAGTCTCCAATCATTGAGCCCATATACAGCACCCAGGATGAAGCGGAACCCACCTTTGTTCTCAAAAGAAATGCCAATGAGTTGTTCCGATTTTTGGATCTGCACCCCCTCCCAGCTATCTCGGTTCCACCTAACCCAGATCCTTGCCATATCGCAAAGATCTAAGTTGTGAATGTGGTCCCAGTTTGTCGGAGTCCTACGCGAGAGCATCGCGGCCCCTCTGATCTTCATCTCCAGCAAAATAGCTATGTCACATGCCTCTCTCCTCAGAACACCTTCAATCTCTCTCCATCGTCCAATGGAACACCCTCTAATGTTCCATGCTAGGACCGACATTAATTAATAGATGAGGGGTCCCCCTGGAACTCGTCTGGATCAACACTCGAGGGAAGTGTCTCATCCGCCTGCTCAATGTCTGCATCCACCATGGAGGAAGGAGCGAGATGTGCCTGAATCCTGCTAAGGGTAAGAGTCCAGCCAGGATTGGCCTCAGTCTTGTCGTCTAGATCCCTCGCCTGGAGGATATTCTCCCGCATGGCCGGAGCATGTCTCTTCCTGCTGCTGTATGCCATGATCACCGTGGAAGCTTCCATCACCTTCTGACTACTGCCAGCTGCGCTCATATCCCTAGTCACCATGTTCCTCTGTGGCCTGAAAATGACCAGCGCGCCCTGCGTACTCTCCTGTCTCTGCGGTGATCCTGTCTCCAGCCTCCTGTCGATCTCCATCACCGTGTCCTCCTCCATATGTCTGTAGTGCCCCGACCCGCAAAGTCAATCGGAGGAATCGAAATGCCGACGGCGTTCGGTCTTAGCCTTGCGACGGCTACTCGAAGGCTCGCTCGGTCGAGGCGACTCCTCGCACAGGTGGGGTAGTTTCGGTGAACTCGCCCCATCTTAACCTTCACTTAATAACTCGCATGTTTTCAACTTGCACAAGTAGGCTAATATAAAAGCTACGAACGCACATAGCTAAGGGAATAATCCCGACCCGTCGGAATGTCTTAGAACATGGAAAATGGTCCCACGGTCTTCATAGAAGTCGGCTCAGCGTGCTTTCAAATGATACTCGATCCTTCGATCCCGTGGCTTGGGAGAAGGAAGTTGGCTTAAGTTGTTAAGTTGTCCCGACACTTGAAATAGCCTAAGTCATAGGCGTCGCCTGCGTGAATGCTTAGTAAAGCATGCACGGTCCCGTCGTTTTGTCCCGACACTTGAAATAGCCTAAGTCATAGGCGTCGCCCGCATGAATGCTAATAAAGCATGCACGGTCCTGTCCCGCAAGGCTTGGCATAGCCTTCGCACGTCCCGCAAGTTAAGTCGTCTTGCACGGCTCGTTGGCTAAGTCTAAGCACGAACTTGGTTGTTCAAGTCGACCCCGTGCATAGCACGTTCCCCTCGATGTGGAGCTCGGCATAGCCCTTGCTCGTCGAGTCATTGCCCGAATAAGTTAAGACAAGTGTTGCGTTGAGCTATCGAAGCCATTTCTAGCACTGTCCCGCTCTATCTGCGGTTGTCAAGTCGCATAGTCCCTTGAGAACAAGGCTCGTCGTATAAGTATATGACTTGAGCGATAGCGTCGTCTATAGAACCAGGTCTGTCTAAGGCACGAGCTACGATGGATCTAGTAAAGTGTATGCCACGATCAAAGGAAGTCCACGCGACTTGTTGTCGCCGAGATCGGTCCCGCTACTTGGGAGTCTCGCTAAGTCTTGATAAGTCCTGCACACGAGATCGGTCCCGCTACTTGGGAGTCTCGCTATGTCTTGACATGTCCCGCATACGAGATCGGTCCCCCGGCTTGGGAGTCTCGTTAAGTCTCGATAGAAAGAAGGAAAAGCATGTTCATGTTAAGGAAAGACTGGTAGATCGAGTTTAGACTTGCATGGTCATTGGACAACTTGTCGATAAGGTATAGTCTTCTCGAATGATTACCGGGGCGCCGGAATCATTCGGCCCGGGGGAAGCGAGTGTGGCTCAAAGTAGGATGCTGGATAACCGTATGGGAGACTTCGGCGCCTCCGGGCTAGCTACCCGTGTAGGGATGAGACCGATATCCCACGAGCCAGTCCAAGATAGCTTAACATTGCTAGTGACCACTCATGTAGATGTGTCGGCAGATAGTGGCACACCGCGTGTATGCCTTTGGATTTGGGTCTAGAGCTTGAATGCAGGTCTAGTCGGTAACACAAGGTCTGGGCCTAAGATTGGGCTGCAGCATAGGCACCGTGCTTGGCACGATAGATGGCATCGGGATATTCATGGAATCAACACTATGTTTCACAAGTCTTGTCTAAGTTAGCAAATGAGTCGATCAGGAAGGCCGCAAGGCGGTAGCATGATAAGTCTTGATATGTTGCGAGGCGCGGCCTCAATCTTGAAGCACGAACAAGTCTAAGCAAGGTCTAGAGGCACGACCTGCATGAGTCGTCCCGTTGTCGTCTTTGGCATTTGAATCGTTGGCACGAGAATTGGTTTAGTAAACTTGAGTTTAAGTGAAAAGTCTTGGCACGGCCAAGTCCGCACAAGTTTCTCCTCGGTGAAGCACAGTTTTGAATACGTTAAGGTCCCGAATAGAGTATGGCACGACCCTGCCGTCCCGAGTTCAAGTTTGGTCAAGTTTATGTACGATGAGGCACTGCCTCGATCGAAATATACGTTGGTATTGTAGCACGACCATGTCGTTGCACGTTGAGTTGGTTAGACGTCAAGTCTTAAAACTGATCCTAAGGCAAGACTAGAAAGACAATCGAAAGGGACTTAAGCTGCACAAAGTAAATGAACGTGTCGGTTTTGTATGGGTGGGCGAGAAGCTCACTCCACCAGTACAGTTGAGTACTGACACCCACACAGTGTTCATGTGCAGGCACAGGTAGAAGCTCGTGGCGCGGAGCGCGCTTGGATGCGTCGAGGCACGGAGTTTCTTGGCGATTCGAAGCGTGCGGCCGTACGAATTGAAGATTTATGCAGGACATAATGTATGGACATCGCCTTCCGAAGCTTCCGCTGGATTCAAGCATTGTATCGAGAGATGAGAGAGAGCAGAGTGAATTGTAAAATGAGAGAAAAGTGAGCACGAGTGACTTGTAATTTGGCCTTGCGCCCACAAATGTAATCTTGTATTTAATATCAATAAAAGAGTTTCTTTTGAATGACTTGTGTTCATGTGTGCTTGTTCTAAATTTCTGCTGCATGTTTCAATATTTCTGCTTGGGACTTCTGTGTGACGACTCCGTCGCCGCCGATGTAATCGGCCGTTATGAAACTGCCTTGCACGAGCACAATCTAGGCTCGTGCGGCATCACGCCTTAGCGAGGACGATCGCTCCTACGGGAGCGGGGCGTGACAATGTCTGTCTGTCGACGTCTCCCCAGGAACGTGGCTGGGTGTCGTCTCCATCCCGGATGCCTCCGTCTGAGCCGCCGGTGGCCTGACGACCTCCTTTCCCTTATACTTGCACGCATTAGTAGCGTACCCAAAGCACTCACAGTAGGAACACATAGGGGAAACCCAGTCATACTCCATCGACTGTGTCAGCACCTCCCCGGACGGTACCTGATATTCAAGCATACTCGGTAGTTCCGAGCCCGCCTTGATCTCCACAAAGACCCTAGCATACATCAGTCTGGTGCGGAAAGCAGTGGCCTCGTCTGCCTTGATCGGTTTTTCCACGAGGCTGGCGAGTCTCATGAGGAGCGGGATGCTCCAATACTTCACTGGGAACTCTGGAAATCGGATCCAGATGGGAATAGCATTCTGCACCTCCTTCTCACATCTCAGCTCCGGCGTCCACTCCTTCAATATGATGAGCCTCCCATCAAAAGACCAGGGCCTTCCCTGCAAAATCCTGGTCATATCCTCCGCTAGCCCAAATTTGACATAGTAAAACCCATTCTCCCGGGAGAAGAATTCCATGCTGTCTTTGGGTCTCCAGACTCTCTCCGCATAATCCCAGATTTGGCCATAGAACGGCTTGTTCCCTAACACATACAGCACCAATGTGTTCTTCCAGAAGTCTGAAACCTCCGCTATTTCCTCTGCGGAAAAATATGCCCGGAGTCCTCCTCCAACCGACATCGGTGTAACAAATTCCATCGACAACGGACTTTTTGTCTCTACTGGCGTGCATACCTCCTTCCATGACCGAGACCTCTGCTCCACAGTGTGAGTCCTGGTTGGAGGTCTCGCAGATCCCGGACCTTGCCCACCGGCATCAACAGCAACTCCCTTAGCCTTCTCTGCCGCCGTCGCCTTTGGCCGCCATTCCGACACAGTGCGCACCGTACCACCCCTCGGCGCCGGGGATCAACTGTGCCTATCGTTGGGCGATTCCCATAATTTTCAGGTCCCACCCGACCCGAGGCTTGGGTCTGAGCCCCTCGTCGCCCTCCAGCCCGTTGTCTCACCACCGTTTGCCAGCCTGACTCTCCAGACCTGTCCACCTCCGGCGTAGATCCCGACCCGAACTGGAATACACGTGCCGTAGCTCCCGACCCTCCCCCTCCTTGGTCGGTCCCACTACCGCCGCCAGCGAGTGAGGGAGTTTTTTAGAGGTTTTTTTAAGGGGGACTTTTGATCCGCTTCCATATATATATATAATATAATTTTTTTTTCGTGGAGAAGTATCTTATAAGAAAGTTGCGAGAGGAAACTTTGTTAAGTCTACGAGAGTGCCAAATGGATTCAAAAGAGGAACTCCCCGCAATATTTTTTTTTTTTTTTTACTCAATGCGTGACTCCAACCGATAAACAAACAAGTAACAATTGGAATTATACAATAGACAAAAAGAAGTTGGGAAGATTGGTTATCAAGCCAAGTTTGTATTTGATCAAAGCTCTTATACACTTACACGCTTGAGGTGAGCAAATGGGGAAGGTAGCCCAATGGATCAAGAGCTTGTTGATAGGCAAGAAGGGGGGAGAGGGAGATGCTGTGGCGCGAGCTGCCCGCGCTCGAACCCGACGGAGATCCGGTCGGGCCTGTTGCCAATGATAGGGCCCAAGGAGAGGAGAAGGCGGAGCTTCTGGAGGTCGGCTACGGGCAGGGCGACAGAGCGGAAGCCCGTGACCGTGCTGATAGAAGAAACCGATGTTGATAAGAAGAGGTGCGTCGCGGCTGCGGCTGCCGTGCAGGACGCGATTGTGGTGATGCGTCTGACGGCCGTGGCCGCAGAAGCTGTCGAGGAAGATGCCGCCGTCAAGATACAGGCTGTCTTCAGATCCTATCTGGTATGTTCTTAGAACAGAGTAATATCTGCTCACTTTTGTATTAATCTGATACGTGTTGTTTGTCGGACACATTCCAGACACTGTACAGACTCTCCAAAATATACCAGGATACGTTAAAATCAATGTCGTATCTGTGTCACTGACTATGTCTGTATCATGTCGTAACTTTTACATGGAACAAAAGGCAAGGCTCAATGATTCTCGGGGAAAATGTATATAAACATCTTAGTACTGACAATAGGCAGTGATTATGAAATCACAAGAATAGGCTCCCATGTTGCATGGACACGAACATGACACGACCCAGTGAGGACATGGAGCATATGTTCGTGTGACATGGTTGTGTCTGATATGAGTATGACCCAGATTTTCAGTAGCTCCTTGTCAGGCCCTGAATTTTTTTAATTTTCAGGCAAGGAAGGCTCTGTCTGCATTAAGAGGACTGATAAAGTTGCAAGCCCTGATAAGAGGCCGCATTGTGAGGAGGAAAACCACTCCTGCCCTCCTGAGCAGGAAGGCATTAGTGGCTGCTCAAACCCGAGCTCGCGCCCAGGTCATCCAGATGCTCGACGAAGCGCAAGCTGCAGCAGCACGCTACATGCATGCAGGACGACTATAGGCGATCGCTGCATGAATCGCGCTTCCACAAATCTTGTGCAAGTCATCCACCATATATAGTAGTAGTACCTATGTTGCACGGACACGAATACAACACGACACTGTAAGGACACGTGAAAACGGACACGACAACTATGTTCGTGTTTCCTAATGCATTTTGGAGCGTACGTGTCTTAATTTTTTTTGAGCATCCGAGCTAGGGGTGCAACTCGGGCGGGCTAAACCCGAACCCGATCGGGTAAACCCGTTAATGGGTTGGGTTAGGGTTGAAGATATTCGGGTTTGGGCTCGGACTCGGGTTAAAATATTTGAACCCGATCAAAAATTGGGTTGGACTTGGGTTCATGTGTTGGGTAACCCGAAGAACCCGAAACCCGACATATATATATATATATATATATATATATATATATATATATATATATAGTTTCATGCTACTTAAATAAAAAGTTTAAACTATAATTTTTTTCACCCGAACTCTTCAATTCATTGTCCTAAATCTCATTTCAGTTTTATTTTGTAATGATCGAGACTTGATTGCTATTTGATTATGCATTTAATATTACTCTTGTTTAAAATTATTTCAAATATCATATTAGAGTCCGATAAACCAGATGGACCCGACCCAACCCGATCCTCCGGACTTGGTCTTGGGCTTCATATGTTGAACCCGAAGTCGGGTCGGGCTTGGGCTTGGACTAGGCTTATGATCTATCGGGTTGGACTCGGGTTGACCTCAAACCCGACCCAACCCGCCCGAGTTGCACCCCTAATCCGAGCTTTCAATAGTAGTACTAATACTGTCTCCAGCATCTTGAATGAAATCAAGAACAAACTGTGCCTACGGAACGAAAGGACGGATCTCGAGCTCCAGGTTTCGCCGGCCCGATCAAACTTCATCAGAAGTCCGAGAGCCGAGTATTTCTTCGGCAGAGAAGAAATCGGCTACTACCCATACTTGATCAGCCTCTTCGATACTAGACTCGGCGAAGTCTTCCGACACTGCGTCCGGAGACTACCATCTCTATCCCGGCTACATGGCCAACACGGAGTCTTGGAGGGCCAAGGCTCGGCCGCACAGTGCGCCGAAGCAGAGGCCGGACCCGTGCGAGGCGACCCCGAGCCCGAGCCGACGGAGGAGGTCGGTGGACGGAAAGAATGCCACGAGAGGGACCGTCGGCTATGCAGGCGAGCTCATCGACGGGTCGAGTGCTGTTTCGCTCCAAGAAAGTGGTCGTGTTTCCGCGCGAACGGCACTGGCAAACGCCAGGCACTGCCGGCCTCCGTTGGCGCACGACACCGGCGGAGCCGGCTGTCCCTCGGCACGAGCTAGCTCTTAGACGAACGCGGTGATGGTTGGCTAAAATATATATGCAGCACTCATTGTTGCAGTTTTTATCTATTTAGAGACCGAGCATATCGCCTTTCCTAGCTGGCGGTACGTGAGCCATGTATATTCAGAAAAGTTTCAGTGATCATAATGTCACACAAATATTTGGTGCAATTCCTTTCTTCTTCTTCCTCCTCCTCCTCCTCCTGCGCCTCCCCCCCCCCCCCCCCCCCCCCCCCCCCCCCCAAAATATTTGGTGCAATTCCTTCCTTCTTCTTCCTCCTCCTCCTCTCCCCCGCCCCCAACCCCACCCCACCCCACCCAAAATATTTGGTGCAATTCCTTCCTTCTTCTTCCTCCTCCTCCTCTCCCCCGCCCCCCCCCCCCCCCCCCCCCCCCCCCCCCCTGCCCCCCCCAAATCTACTCTCGTGGATTAACACCTGATATAATCATCAATATTATGGTTTGTGTTAAAAGACTAAGAGACTTCTGTTTCGGGGGACACACTGGGCAACATAATTTTTTTTATTTTACTTTTGAAAATAACACAATTTTTTTTCTCTCCCCGACAACATAAATTTTCCTGTAGCATATTCAAGTTTACCAAAATTGGAAAGAAAGGGTACACGTTTTACGAAATTTTAAAATCAAGACCTTTTTGCAAGATGGACTGTTCTGCTAGACCGTGTGACGGGAAATCCAACATCTCGATTTTTTTGTGTGTTATGATTTTGTTTTGATTTTTGTTTAATTGTTTTGGTTTTGATTTTTGTATGGTTGTACATGAAATGCCCCGACGAAATCCCTGACCCGAAGAACATCGTCCAATACGTCCGTAATGACTGCGACATCCCGATGATACTCGACAATATCTACTATCCAATAACATCATGGACAAGAAAGACCTGCTCCTCGTAGACCACCGACACCAAGAGGGAGATAAAAAAGCAGTTAATGTAGCCAATAAATACCACTAAACTAAGGGTCCTTACGAGAACATAAGCGGTGCATGCATGCATGGTGGACATTGCTAGTGGTAGTTAAAATTTTATGTACTTGATCCAACCTAATAATAAACCAAAACAAATAAAAAAAAGAAGCTAAACCAAAAGAAAAAAAAGAAAAAGAAAAAACAACACCTAGGATTTCAGCCAGACCACATCCGGTGGAAATTGGACATGTACCTTTTTTTGGCTATCTATAAGGGCACATAAAAAGTTGATTAACACCCAGTTTTCCAGATGAGAATAATTTTAAAATTTTGTAATTATAATTATAATTATTGTTATTTATTTCACATTATGATTTTTGGTAATTTTTAATCATTTTAAACTATTTAAAAACTGCTCTAAGTCATGACTTGTGATTTTGATGTGCTGCTAGTGAAACCCTAGAGACTGCATGACCTAGAGCCTAATCATGTCATTAGGATGATTTAATTATCATTTTAGTTTGAGGGTATTCTTGTCATTTTGAATTTATTTGAATTAATATTTAATTATTTGGAATTTAATATGAGTATTGGAATGGTGTGATTTAAATATGATTTAATTAATTGCCTTGTATTGTGTTTAGCCCTAAACTAGAATTGACCTAACCTAGATTAGTCATAGCTAGACTTAGCTAGCCATGGTTAGTGTTAGTTAGTATTGATTAGTCTTGGTTAAGTCATGTTAGTTAGAGTTGACTAGGTTGCCTTTAAGTCAAGTGTGAAACTTAGGCTTGTGGACCATTGATTTAACTAGATGGATTGAGAGCCATTGATCAAATCCCAAAACCCTAACCCTAGCATTTATGGCCAGCCACCTAGGGTTCCATACCCTATTTAATGCCTCTTCCATTTAGGGCTAGCCTCCTTTAGGAAATTAGCAAGTGAAAAAAGAGGTAAATCCCAATCTTCCCCAATCCATATCTTTTCCATTTCAACTCCTTTTTCCTTCAAACTTCTTGCATTAGGATCTAATCCATGTATACTTTCTGTCCATGGTGAGAAATTTCAGTGGAGGAACAATTTAGAGAAGTTTGGATAGCAAGAAGAACACCCCTCTTTGGATCTTTTTGAACATTTTGACACACCTAGGTAACTTCTCATTCCTACCATAAAATTTCAGTTTCTAGGCATGGATAGGAAGCCCTAGGTGTCCTCTAACTGTTGGTATGGATTTTGCTAGGTTTCGTGTCCATTACGTGTCCATATCGGACACGTATCAGTGGGCATACCAAGTGTTCGACGAAATGCCACAATGGGCATTTCGTTCTTATTTTCTGAAATAGTTTAAATAGAAAATTAGGGTTTGGTCTTGCTTATTGATTTTCAGTTGACTGAGGTGGTGATTGCATCGTGTCGTGTCGGATTGGACACGTGAACACGTGCATTCCCGCACGCGTAACAGTCCCCTGCTACTCGGGGGCTATAACTCCCTGGACACGCCACTTGGACACGAGAAAATTGACACACACTTAGGGGCAAACACTGACACGAGGCTTCCCAAGTTGCACGAGTCCTCGTGTCGTATCGGACACGTATTCATGAGTGCACTGGTCGTGCACTGTATCGGTTCAGCCGATTTTGGGCTACTGATACACGTGTCGTATCACTGACACACGTGTCGTGGACCCAATTCAGGGTGTCCACATCCTAGACCTAGACCCACTCGACAGTAGGACACAAGCTCAGTGTAAGCCCCTGATTTTTCAAATTCATTTTAATTAGTGCTAATTAATTTTTAATGTCATTTATAGCCTTAAAATATTTATTATGATTTTTAGGAAATTTTCTAGAATTTTTAAATGATTTTTAAATGAGTTTTAAATACAAAAAATACCATTTTGCAATTTCCTAAAATGTTTTAATTAAGTTTTGCAATTAATTAGAATTGTTTTTATATCAATTTGTAATTTTTAAATTGTTTTAATGTGGTTTTGTAATTTTTACAATTGTTTAGATATCGGGTTGCAAATTCTTATTTGTTTTATGCAAATTTTATTTGCATTTATTACTGCGGGCCTCGTTTTGCAAATTCGATTTTGCACAAACTATTGGACAGGGACTTATGGGTAATTCCTATTGTTTCTAGGGGGTTTCCTGCAAAACTCCTACCCACTCCCTGCCCGACGACCGACGACCGCCGACCGGGCTGCCCCCGCCATTTCCGGCCAGCACGACAGCCCCCGACCGACCTAACCAGCCTATAAATAACCCCCAAACCTCCCTCTTCTCGACTACCACCGCCACGACCCTCCACAGCCCCAGCTCCGCCCCGTTCTCCGACCTAAAACCTAACCCTAACCCTAACTCCGGCGACCCCCATTCAACCACCACCGCTCGACGTCGTCGTCCCCAACCACCACCATCAGGACCGCCTCGTCGAGCCGCGTCCAGCGCCGCCCAAGCGCCACGACGCCGACGTCTCCTCCGCCCGTTCGCCCTCTCGAAACCCTTCTTCTCCACCGGACACGTGGGTAACTCTCTTCCCTCTGTGTCGTACGTGTCTCAAACTGAGACACGAGACTCGCCTAGACACGGGGGACTCAACTGTGGTGCTGGACACGTGTTAGCCGAGTCGTACGTGTCGTGCTGGGCACGGACACGTCGACTCTGTGTCAGATTCGACTTCTCGTGTCCTGGACTGTATGGACACGAGACAAACTGCGAAATAGAATAACGGGTTGGGCTTTGATTAACGGGTAAAAACCCATTTAAATCCTAACCTAAATAAATGTTAACTAAGACCTAACCCTAACAGACTTAGCGGGCTGACCCACTGGCCAGCCCGAACATTTAAACCCCCCCCCCCCCCCCCCCCCGCGCTTCTCTGGACAGGGTTCGAGCCCCCCTGTTTCAGTTTCTTTTTCTTTTTCTTTTTCTTTTTCTTTTCTTTTTCTTTTACTGTTTTTATATATATATATATATGTATATATATATATATGTATATATTAGTATATAGGTATATATATACTGTTTTAAACAGTATGTATGTATATATGTATATATTTTATGGTTAGTAAATTATATGTATATATGTTAGTGTTTATATATATATATATATATATGTACACATATGTATATGTATATATATATTTTCTTGTGTATGTATATATATTATTATATATATATATATACTTTATAAATTAAGTATTTTCCTTACAAAAATATATATATATACTTTTAGCACATGTATTTAGATTTTTCACTATGTAAAACATTACCTTATTAAAATAATAATATTTATTTTGCACTATTACCAACTTGTATTTTTTATTGTATTTAAATTACTGCAACCATTTGATGTCCAAGCCTAGCATGGGTATTTGGGCTCAAATGTGTTTTCACACATTCAAGACCTGTACAAGTCATATTGGACTTGATTCATGGCCTTGGGTCCTGTATTTGAACTTTGGTTCAAATTATGTACATGGACAAAATACGCAGATAATTAATTATTGTGTGCCTTGCTGTTTTTGTTTTTCTAAAAATACTTAGAGTGTTGCTAAAATTATGGAAAAATAGCTTTTAGATACTTTGTTAAGTTGGCTAATTTAGTATAATTTTTGTAGTAATTAATTTACTATTTTGCCACTAGTTTGGCATATGAAACCAAAACTCACTTTCTGTATACTTAGGAAAACTGATTTTTATAAAATATTTGTACTGGTTAATAAATTCCAGAAAAATTATAATAAATTTCTATAGTTAGCAAGGATCGTTTTGGTACTCTGTTTTATGCAAAACTAGGCTTTTTGTCTATCTCTAAAATTGTTGGAACACAATGATCTTTTGATTTATTTATTGGTTAATTACGACTTGTAGCTTTTTGTGTTATTTGGAGTTTTAGTCGTGTTGAACCCCACCCCTCACTAGTGTAAAGACCCTAGAAAGTTAGTTAACATAGTATGTCACCCCACATTGGTCTCCTATGCCAAGTCATCATTTTTGGCTAGGTGCCCAGTCACAAGTCGTGTCGCACCATATTAGTGTTCTAGTATTTTAGCTTAGTGTAAAAGCTAAGTTTATTGTATTTATTGCTACAGTGACGAGTTACTGGACATCTATAGCTCTGTTATCGCAGCTTGTTTTGTTTTGCTTTGCTAGAGGCAAGTACATCTACAAACTCATTTACTGTCTTTTAATGCTAGAACATGTATTAACCAAGTTAAATGCTGATCCTTGGGGTAGCAAGTTAAAATCTTCACATGTCGTATTACTTCCAGTACCTGCCATGCTTAGGACAGTTCTTATATCTTCACATGTTTCATACTGGTTCTCGGTACATGTTTCACTATGCTTTATACTGCTCTGAGTATTCACGAGTTTTATACTGCTACCAGTACCTACCGTGCTTATACCGATCCCAGTATATCTCACATGTTCTATATCGTTCTCGTATCTCTCACATGTTAGAATATGGGTTATGGGAAAAACTGACAGTTGAGTACGTGATCATGCCCCTATCTGCGACCTTGATGCCGTGTAAGGACGACATTATGCATGTAGACCTTGCCAGAGGCCCAAAAACCCGCGGACTTGTACGTGTGTACATTTAGGCATGTACGAAAGTACATATGGTTCTTAACGGTGCCACAGCACCATCACCTATTGACCGATCACGTACTTGCTCCAGTTTTAAACATTAGATATACATGTGTCATCTTGACAAATGTATTTTACCGTGATTCCAGTCGTACCATGATTCCAGATATGCCATGTTCCCTATGTTACTATGATACTATGATTCCAGTTGTACCATGAGGCCATGTTTCCAGTATTTCTTGTTTTATAGACTTATCACACCATGTTTCTTGTTGTACATCTCTTTCATTATATGTTCAGTACTTTAGTTGTAGAGGTTGTACTTGCTCCCGTCCTGACAGGATAACGTTGTAGGTATACTTACTGAGGAGGAGTTGCTCTGTGATTCGTATTATGGAGTCACTGTCGAGGACCCGGTTTTGCCATACGAGGATGTTCCTGCGGGGAGACTCGTCTAGTTTGCTTAGCTGCTTGGGATTACTTAGTGTAGTCATGTATTAGACTATACCATTTTGTAACTGGACATGTATCCAGTTTTACATTTCAGTTTACTTGTACTTGGATATTTTACTATATACGACGACTTTTGTGTTTGGAGCATTTATGATTCTTCTTCACTTATAGAACTGTTAGCACATTTAGTCTTATCTTGTTATCTCTAGAACAGCTTACTGCACTTTATCTTAAGCGTAGGCTGGACATGGCTCGGCCCGGCCCAACAATTTGGGTAACGGGTCGTGACATGTTTTTTTGGCGGCCCATGCAGGTCCTGACTAAACTGTTTGGTTACGTTATTGTACCAAGCAGGCCTGCAATTAGGAACTTAAGGTAATTAGACAACATTAGGAAAGACGCTTAGAACACCTAGAGGAATGCTAGGATTGCAACATAGGAAATACAACACATGATTGCTATTATAATTAGATTTTCTTGCCTATGATTGCTTACTTTAGACAAACCTTTATACGTCCTTGTTACCTTTATTTTAGATGGTGCTTACCCATTCATCCCAGTATGTTACCCCCGAGAATGGGGCCCTCCATGTCCAGTCAGCTGACCAGTTGACTGATACACCTCTACCTACCACATTCCCCCACTCCACAGATCCACAGACCCAGATACCACCTTCCACATCCCAGGCCCGACAGGACCCGATACTTCCACCACCCCCTATCACTATACCCACCCAGGCTTCCGTCACACTCGACGGGACCCAGCTGCTCACACTGATCCAGGGGTTCCTAACAACCCATCAGGAGCAGACTACCCTACTCTACCAGAGCCTAGAATTGGCCCGGAGCATTGAGGAGCGTCTTCTGTCTAGCAAGAGGCCAGCTTCTGTACACCATAAGGGACCGTCCAAGCGTCAGGTTTTCCAGCAGAGAGCACCAACGCCACCCCAGCAGACTTACCGTTCCCCTACATCACATCACCCGACCCAGCCAGTTAGAGCCCCGGGACCCCGACAGCAGCAGCAGAAGGGAACTTTTTGTGCATTCTGTAAGAAGGTAGGCCACGACGTTTCCATCTGCAGGAAGAAGTTGGGGCAGTGTTTGGCTTGTGGGTCTCCCACCCATCAGCTTCGAGAGTGTCCAGTAGCGAAGTCTAGAGGGCCGCTTCCGACTCAGCAGCAGCAGAAGGGAGCTTTTTGTGTATACTGCAAGAGGCAAGGCCATGAATTCGTCGTTTGTAGGAAGAGGTTGGGTCAGTGTTTAGTTTGTGGATCTGCCATCCATCAGATTCGGGACTGCCCATTAGCCAAGGGACCCCAGGGGAAGACTTATAGCCTAGTCCTTGAGCCGGAGCCGGAACAGGTTTCGGGAGGTTAGTTTTGATCGTAGCCTTAGTCGTTTTGTTGCATTGCTTGCTATGTTAGAATATTGTCAGGTCTTCAATTCTTGTAAATTTCGAGGACGAAATTTTTCAAGGAGGAAAGACTTGTAAGCCCCTGATTTTTCAAATTCATTTTAATTAGTGCTAATTAATTTTTAATGTCATTTATAGCCTTAAAATATTTATTATGATTTTTAGGAAATTTTCTAGAATTTTTAAATGATTTTTAAATGAGTTTTAAATACAAAAAATACCATTTTGCAATTTCCTAAAATGTTTTAATTAAGTTTTGCAATTAATTAGAATTGTTTTTATATCAATTTGTAATTTTTAAATTGTTTTAATGTGGTTTTGTAATTTTTACAATTGTTTAGATATCGGGTTGCAAATTCTTATTTGTTTTATGCAAATTTTATTTGCATTTATTACTGCGGGCCTCGTTTTGCAAATTCGATTTTGCACAAACTATTGGACAGGGACTTATGGGTAATTCCTATTGTTTCTAGGGGGTTTCCTGCAAAACTCCTACCCACTCCCTGCCCGACGACCGACGACCGCCGACCGGGCTGCCCCCGCCATTTTCGGCCAGCGCGACAGCCCCCGACCGACCTAACCAGCCTATAAATAACCCCCAAACCTCCCTCTTCTCGACTACCACCGCCACGACCCTCCACAGCCCCAGCTCCGCCCCGTTCTCCGACCTAAAACCTAACCCTAACCCTAACTCCGGCGACCCCCATTCAACCACCACCGCTCGACGTCGTCGTCCCCAACCACCACCATCAGGACCGCCTCGTCGAGCCGCGTCCAGCGCCGCCCAAGCGCCACGACGCCGACGTCTCCTCCGCCCGTTCGCCCTCTCGAAACCCTTCTTCTCCACCGGACACGTGGGTAACTCTCTTCCCTCTGTGTCGTACGTGTCTCAAACTGAGACACGAGACTCGCCTAGACACGGGGGACTCAACTGTGGTGCTGGACACGTGTTAGCCGAGTCGTACGTGTCGTGCTGGGCACGGACACGTCGACTCTGTGTCAGATTCGACTTCTCGTGTCCTGGACTGTATGGACACGAGACAAACTGCGAAATAGAATAACGGGTTGGGCTTTGATTAACGGGTAAAAACCCATTTAAATCCTAACCTAAATAAATGTTAACTAAGACCTAACCCTAACAGACTTAGCGGGCTGACCCACTGGCCAGCCCGAACATTTAAACCCCCCCCCCCCCCCCCCGCGCTTCTCTGGACAGGGTTCGAGCCCCCCTGTTTCAGTTTCTTTTTCTTTTTCTTTTTCTTTTTTTTTTTCTTTTTCTTTTACTGTTTTTATATATATATATATATATGTATATATATATATATATATATATGTATATATTAGTATATAGGTATATATATACTGTTTTAAACAGTATGTATGTATATATGTATATATTTTATGGTTAGTAAATTATATGTATATATGTTAGTGTTTATATATATATATATATATGTACACATATGTATATGTATATATATATTTTCTTGTGTATGTATATATATTATTATATATATATATACTTTATAAATTAAGTATTTTCCTTACAAAAATATATATATATACTTTTAGCACATGTATTTAGATTTTTCACTATGTAAAACATTACCTTATTAAAATAATAATATTTATTTTGCACTATTACCAACTTGTGTTTTTTATTGTATTTAAATTACTGCAACCATTTGATGTCCAAGCCTAGCATGGGTATTTGGGCTCAAATGTGTTTTCACACATTCAAGACCTGTACAAGTCATATTGGACTTGATTCATGGCCTTGGGTCCTGTATTTGAACTTTGGTTCAAATTATGTACATGGACAAAATACGCAGATAATTAATTATTGTGTGCCTTGCTGTTTTTGTTTTTCTAAAAATACTTAGAGTGTTGCTAAAATTATGGAAAAATAGCTTTTAGATACTTTGTTAAGTTGGCTAATTTAGTATAATTTTTGTAGTAATTAATTTACTATTTTGCCACTAGTTTGGCATATGAAACCAAAACTCACTTTCTGTATACTTAGGAAAACTGATTTTTATAAAATATTTGTACTGGTTAATAAATTCCAGAAAAATTATAATAAATTTTTATAGTTAGCAAGGATCGTTTTGGTACTCTATTTTATGCAAAACTAGGCTTTTTGTCTATCTCTAAAATTGTTGGAACACAATGATCTTTTGATTTATTTATTGGTTAATTACGACTTGTAGCTTTTTGTGTTATTTGGAGTTTTAGTCGTGTTGAACCCCACCCCTCACTAGTGTAAAGACCCTAGAAAGTTAGTTAACATAGTATGTCACCCCACATTGGTCTCCTATGCCAAGTCATCATTTTTGGCTAGGTGCCCAGTCACAAGTCGTGTCGCACCATATTAGTGTTCTAGTATTTTAGCTTAGTGTAAAAGCTAAGTTTATTGTATTTATTGCTACAGTGACGAGTTACTGGACATCTATAGCTCTGTTATCGCAGCTTGTTTTGTTTTGCTTTGCTAGAGGCAAGTACATCTACAAACTCATTTACTGTCTTTTAATGCTAGAACATGTATTAACCAAGTTAAATGCTGATCCTTGGGGTAGCAAGTTAAAATCTTCACATGTCGTATTACTTCCAGTACCTGCCATGCTTAGGACAGTTCTTATATCTTCACATGTTTCATACTGGTTCTCGATACATGTTTCACTATGCTTTATACTGCTCTGAGTATTCACGAGTTTTATACTGCTACCAGTACCTACCGTGCTTATACCGATCCCAGTATATCTCACATGTTCTATATCGTTCTCGTATCTCTCACATGTTAGAATATGGGTTATGGGAAAAACTGACAGTTGAGTACGTGATCATGCCCCTATCTGCGACCTTGATGCCGTGTAAGGACGACATTATGCATGTAGACCTTGCCAGAGGCCCAAAAACCCGCGGACTTGTACGTGTGTACATTTAGGCATGTACGAAAGTACATATGGTTCTTAACGGTGCCACAGCACCATCACCTATTGATCGATCACGTACTTGCTCCAGTTTTAAACATTAGATATACATGTGTCATCTTGACAAATGTATTTTACCGTGATTCCAGTCGTACCATGATTCCAGATATGCCATGTTCCCTATGTTACTATGATACTATGATTCCAGTTGTACCATGAGGCCATGTTTTCAGTATTTCTTATTTTATAGACTTATCACACCATGTTTCTTGTTGTACATCTCTTTCATTATATGTTCAGTACTTTAGTTGTAGAGGTTGTACTTGCTCCCGTCCTGACAGGATAACGTTGTAGGTATACTTACTGAGGAGGAGTTGCTCTGTGATTCGTATTATGGAGTCACTGTCGAGGACCCGGTTTTGCCATACGAGGATGTTCCTGCGGGGAGACTCGTCTAGTTTGCTTAGCTGCTTGGGATTACTTAGTGTAGTCATGTATTAGACTATACCATTTTGTAACTGGACATGTATCCAGTTTTACATTTCAGTTTACTTGTACTTGGATATTTTACTATATACGACGACTTTTGTGTTTGGAGCATTTATGATTCTTCTTCACTTATAGAACTGTTAGCACATTTAGTCTTATCTTGTTATCTCTAGAACAGCTTACTGCGCTTTATCTTAAGCGTAGGCTGGACATGGCTCGGCCCGGCCCAACAATTTGGGTAACGGGTCGTGACACTCAGGGTTTGTGTCGTGTCGTATCGGGTGCACGAGCCCAAGGAACACGTGCACGAGACAGACCTTTTCACACTGCATCTGTTTTGTTTTGTAAATTGTTTGGACACATCTGTGTCCTCGTGGTGGGACATATTTATACTATATGGCATGTACACACACCCTAGCTTAATTGCCAACCCTTAGTCTCTAATCTTAATGTGTTTGTTTATTCGAATTTGAAATCCCCTAAGTAGACTGATACGCATGTTCAGTTTCTGTTATTCTCTGAGTTTAATGCCATTGTTTAACTGTCTAATTAATAATTAAATTGTCATTTTAAACCCTGGACATGTTTATTAGTTTATTTAGTTCGATTTTACATATTAGATTAGGTTGTTTGATCTAGAATGGGATTTTGCCATGTGGATTGGACTATTGAGAACAGGACTGATACACAGTCCTGATATTTCAATTCCTGAAATTTTAATTTCCTATTTAAGCTGAATTGATGTTCATTCCATGATTAAAATTTTTGTATATATGTGTGTAGTTGCTGTCAATTGGTTTTGATTTGGTAGTTGAAGGAATGGTTAATGGGTTTGATGTTAGTATGGGGAATTCAAATTGATTCACTGTGTAATATGAACTGTCAAATAGTTTAATATCAAACTATCAAATGGACTTCATTCCTATAACCTGTCACATGAGTTCAACCTGAGAATTGATTTCCATTCCTTTCCTAAAATTGTTGAACGATGGGATGTTGAACTCGAAAACAATTCACTGTTTGTTATATTAGAACTGTCACAGGGTCCTTAAAACCTGAGAACGAGTTTAGTTGGTTAAGTGCTTAAATGCCATGTTTCCATTTACTGTCTTGTAACCCCTGTTTCCTAATTTTATTTTATTTTTTTGTTTTTGAAAGTAATTTATTTTTGAAACTCTGTAAAAGATATTTACTATTTTTTCTGCATTTCAAAATGTAGTTTGTAATTAACGGTTTGAAGTACTATTTAGTTTTAGTAAATATTTTTTCTTGAAATTTTATTATTGAAATTATAAAGTTATTTATTATTATTTGATTTAACGATTTATCTATTACATGATTTAAATTACTTTGATAAACATTAATTTATCTTAAAGTTATTATGTTGAATTTGATTTGGATTTAGATTTGGATTTGAATTCATATGATTTGGATTTAAATAATTTATTTGATTTAAATTTATGGAGAGACTTGTCCATTAGAAATTCTAATCATATTTGAATCATATCTAGTATTAGATAGATTTTTTCTTATTTGAACTAATCATATTCCTATCCAAATTAGTTGGTAATCCTAATCATATCTTTATTGATTGAGTTCTAATCATATCCTAATTCACTAATTGCTTTCCATTATCTATATATATTGAATCTATAAAATAAAATCATCTCTCATACCTTCTTTTCCAAAAAAATTCTCTTTTTTCGTCATAATTACCCCAAATTCGTCATAAATTCAGCCTTCCTTTTCAAATGTTTTACCAACTTCGAAGGGCCATAACTTCCAACTCCGAAATCCGTTTGACCTCCAGTTTTTTTTGTTGTAACCGTCTCGAGCTATATTTTCGGAATATAAAATTTATTTTCAAATAATTTTAACCTAATTTTCTGGAAAATTCGTGGAGTGGCAGTTGTCCGAAATTTGATACGTTTCGGTGTTTTCGAGATTCTGGGAGAACCAGGAATCGGAATCACGATCCATTTGAAGTTTCAGAATGCTGATGAAAAAGTACACATCATATATTTTTCTCAATAATTTTCCAAAATATTTTATTTTTTGTTTTTATTTTAGAGGCCCGTCTCATCAATTGAGGTCATCTTGCGTATTTTTGGCATCTACGACTATTTGTGCTAACACAATCATACCGTGAGTCAACTGCAACCAACTCAAGGCAAGTACTTGTTGACGCTTTCATATGCATTTACCTTATATTGTTATATTTCACTTATACATGCTATTTTTCGTGTCTTGACTGTTTACACACATGAGATTGAGTCATTGACTAATGTTCTCTAATCGTTATCGTGACCGTGTTTTCATGATTGTGAGGTATAGAAATTGGAGGGATACAATTACTAGGCACGTGGACAAAGTCCAGATTGTATTGTTGGCAACTCTTCCGGTTACGGGGGCGGACCTTATAACCTCATCGTTCGCCCAAGCCGTCCATGTGTAGGAACGTTGTACTTCTCATGACACGTGCACTATTATGGTTTACATGAGTTTCTTTGTCTTTTTATTCTCGCTACCTTCTTATGTCGTTTATCATATTGCATATTTTCTTGTTCATATTGTTCGTATTTTCCATTGATCATTAATTCACATGTTTAGTGTTATATTGCTTTTATATTGTATTTGTATTATGAGGGCTAGACTTGTACTTGTTCCAATCCTGACTGGATAACCATTTTTCAGTTGACAGATTCTTGATGACTATTCTCGATGACTTGATCTCTTGCTTGGGTTCCTTCGGGTGGAGTTAGAGCTATCTTGGAGGCCAACCATAGATTCTAGATAGAATAGTCACATGTAACGGGTTTGTATCTGTATGGAAATTTAAATGTATTATTGTAATTTTAATTAAAATAATTATTATGAATGAGCAAAATTGAAATATTTGTTGTATTTGAGATTTATATTGAGTCCAGACAGCGTACTACCGCCGATGCTGCGGCGTAGGCTGGACTTGGCCACGTACTCGTATTCCGAAAAGTGGGAGCGGGTCGTGACAAGTTTTTATGGTGGCCCATGCAGGTCCGTTTTCGCAAAATTATGCGAACTTGTGGTAGTACCTATATTAGTCGTACTACTACAAGCCTGCGATTAGGATGCTCATTCACAATTAAGTTTATTTGATTTTTAAAAAATGACTAGGCCTAGGACTAGGTACACCGTGGGTAACCCATAGAATTATTTTGAATTGATTGTATGGGTAGTTAAGGTTGTTACATAGGCTACATTATTAAGGTGGTGATATTCGTTGAATTTTGAGATGGCCTATTTGATAAAGTTGAAATTGTGATTCGATAAGTGACTCAATCAAAGATGGATAGAATTCTCGATTGATAGATTAAATATTTTGGTTACTGTTGAAGATGAAATTTTTTGCTTTTGGTATTCTGAGGTTTAAATTTCTATATGATCGATGAATTATAGATAAGGTCGAATATTTAAATTTTTAAAGGAAATAATTTTGATTTGATCAATAAAATTGAGGTATGATTTAAAAATTTATGCAATTTAAATTTTTGAGGAGATTATAAAAATGTTGAATATTGAATTTGAAATTAAATTGAGGAATTTAAAGTTTTGTGAAGTTAGATTTTGAAGATATTTATCAAGTTGGATTAAGGGTTATGAATTTGATAAGATGATATTCATGATTGCTACATCACGGTAGTAAATTGAGTTAGTGATTTAAAAAAATATATGATTGAATTTGAGGAATTTTTTTAAGATATTCTTGAGGATACGAATTTATAAGATTGATGAGTGATAACTTAGATGTCATGTATGTAATACTCCTCCGAACTATATCCATTGACTCTACATTCTTCCAACCTTCTTGATCAATCTTCTTATTAAGAAAAAAAAATATTTTTTATCTCATTGATCATTATTCCTTTTTAAATTTTTCTATCTTTTCAACTGACCAACCAAGCCTATTTTTCCTGTCATACTTAAATTTCGAGGACGGAATTTTTTTAAGGAGGGTAGATTTGTAACCCCTGTTTCTCAATTTTATTTTATTTTATTGTGTTTGAAATTAATTTATTTTTGAAACTCTGTAAAAGATATTTACTATTTTTTCTGCATTTCAAAATGTAGTTTGTAATTAACGGTTTAAAGTACTATTTAGTTTTAATAAATATTTTTTCTTGAAATTTTATTATTGAAATTATAAAGTTATTTATTATTATGTTTGGATTTTCAAAAAAAATATCGGTTTCGAAAATAATTTGAAAATCACGATTATTTTTGGAGCAATAAAAAGATTTAGTAACTTATTTTGAATAAGATTTAGCTTTATAAAATATATTTAACCTTATTTGATAACATCAAACATTATTTAACATACTTATGGTGACTAATTGTGGCATTAAGAATTATCTAATCTAGATTTGAAATATTATTTGATTTAACGATTTATCTATTACATGATTTAAATTACTTTGATAAACATTAATTTATCTTAAAGTTATTATGTTGAATTTGATTTGGATTTGAATTCATATGATTTGGATTTAAATATTTATTTGATTTAAATTTATGGAGAGACTTGTCCATTAGAAATTCTAATCCTATTTGAATCATATCTAGTATTAGATAGATTATTTCTTATTTGAACTAATCATATTCCTATCCAAATTAGTTGGTAATCCTAATCATATCTTTATTGATTGAGTTCTAATCATATCCTAATTCACTAATTGCTTTCCATTATCTATATATATTGAACCTATAAAATAAAATAATCTCTCATACCTTCTTTTCCAAAAAAATTCTCTTTTTTCGTCATAATTACCCCCAAATTCGTCATAAATTCAGCCTTCCTTTTCAAATGTTTTACCAACTTCGAAGGGCCATAACTTCCAACTCCGGACTCCGTTTGACCTCCAGTTTTTTTTGTTGTAACCGTCTCGAGGTGTATTTTCTGAATATAAAATTTATTTTTAAATAATTTTAACCTAATTTTTTGGAAAATTCGTGGAGTGGCAGTTGTCCGAAATTTGATACGTTTCGGTGTTTTCGAGATTCTGGGAGAACCAGGAATCGGAATCATGATCCGTTTGAAGTTTCGGAACGCTGATAAAAAAGTACACATCATATATTTTTCTCAATAATTTTCCAAAATATTTTATTTTTTGTTTTTATTTTAGAGGCCCGTCTCATCAATTGAGGTCATCTTGCGTATTTTTTGGCATCTACGACTATTTGTGCTAACACAATCATACCGTGAGTCAACTGCAACCAACTCAAGGCAAGTACTTGTTGACGCTTTCATATGCATTTACCTTATATTGTTATATTTCACTTATACATGCTATTTTTCGTGTCTTGACTGTTTACACACATGAGATTGAGTCATTGACTAATGTTCTCTAATCGTTATCGTGACCGTGTTTTCATGATCGTGAGGTATAGAAATTGGAGGGATACAATTACTAGGCATGTGGACAAAGCCCAGATTGTATTGTTGGTAACAATCCCGGTTACGGGGGCGGGCCTTATAACCTCATCGTTCGCCCAAGTCGTCCATGTGTAGGAACGTTGTACTTCTCATGACACGTGCACTATTATGGTTTACATGAGTTTCTTTGTCTTTTCATTCTCGCTACCTTCTTATGTCGTTTATCATATTGCATATTTCTTGTTCATATTGTTCGTGTTTTCCATTGATCATTAATTCACATGTTTAGTGTTATATTGCTTTTATATTGTATTTGTATTGTGAGGGCTAGACTTGTACTTGTTCCAATCCTGACTGGATAACCATTTTTCAGTTGACAGATTCTTGATGACTATTCTCGATGACTTGCTCTCTTGCTTGGGTTCCTTCGGGTTGAGTTAGAGCTATCTTGGAGGCCAACCATAGATTATAGATAGAATAGTCACATGTAACGGATTTGTATCTGTATGGAAACTTAAATGTATTATTTGTTGGGAAAGAAGCACGGAAACCTTTCCCCAAACCGGAGAGTACCTGCGAGAGGACCGAGCAAACAACGCACGAACCCAAAAACAAGCACACAAAAACAACCACGCAGACACAGAGAATTTTTGACGTGGAAACCCTTGCGGGAAAAACCACGGGACGATCGGAGTCCAACCCTGAGAAGCCTCCACTAATGGAATAGAAGAATTACACCCTCTACAAACTCCTCCCGATCCAAATCGGATCCCCACAACACTCAGAGACAAGAACAATGATCATAAGGCTACGAAAAACGAGAACGACGAGTAGAGATTACCCGAAACACGATCTCCTTCGAAAATGACCTTCAATCCTCCGTCTTCTTCTCCGAAGTTGCAATGGCACTCTTGCCTCCTTCTCTCTCAAACTGTGTGTTGTCCAATGCGATAATACGATAATGAATTAGGGTTGAGAAAACTCAATATATCTCCCTAATCCCGCAACCAACCTGGACCGTTGGATTAGATCCAATGATGAAAACTCATCTTGAAATCCGCTTCAGCCCCCCGATACACAGAGTTCAGCCAGAACTCTGTGTGGGGCAACCAGCACTGGATGGCCAAACCCTGGAACGGCCAGACCGAGTTCGGCCAGAACTCGGCCTGGGACCGAGTTCGGCCCGAACTCGGCAGACTTGGTCCAGAACCCCCTTTGGGGCAGCAGCAGCAGTAACAACTACTCCCGAGCTTCTCCGACATCGGACGGCGCTCGTCGCACTCCGGGATCTTCTCCACATAGGTTGGGAACCCCACCCACTCCAACAAATCTCCCCCTTCACAACTATGGGGAGGACGTCGTCATCCCGACGACCTGCCTGCAGTACTCAAACTTCCCCCTTGGTAGAATCTTCGTGAACATATCAGCTCCGTTGTCATCTGTATGCACCTTCTCAAGCTCCGCGTCCTTCTTCTCAACCACATCCCGTATCCAATGATACCGAGTCTCGATGTGCTTGGACCGGCTATGAAACGTCTGATTCTTCACAAGATGGATAGCACTCTGACTGTCGCAAAGCAAAGTATACTGCTCTTGCTTCAGTCCTATTTCCTGCAACAGCTTCTTCATCCACAACAGCTCCTTGCAAGCCTCCGTCGCCGCAATGTATTCCGCCTCCGTCGTCGACAAGACAATACACTTCTGCAACCGCGACTGCCACGACACTGCTCCTCCCGCAAACATCATCACGTAGCCTGAAGTCGATCGCCTCGTGTCTACATCTCCAGCCATATCAGCGTCAGTATACCCAACCAGCTTCGGCTCGTCACCACCAAAGGAAAGTCTCCAACCAGCAGTGCCCTAAAGATATCGTAGAATCCACTTGACCGCACTCCAGTGTACCCTTCCAGGATTCGAAAGATACCTGCTAACCGTACCAACTGCATGAGCAATATCTGGCCTCGTACACACCATGGCATACATAAGGCTTCCCACAGCTGAGGCATATGGAACCCGCTCCATATCTTCCTTTTCGTCCTCGGTAGATGGACACTGCTCCTCAGTGAACTTAAAGTGAGCCGCGAGGGGGGAACTCACTTTCTTCGACCCGTCCATCCCGAAACGCTGAAGTACCCGGTGAATGTACTTCTTTTGGGACAAGTGTAGCAGCTTGGACTCTCTCTCTCGGCTGATCTCTATCCCAAGAATAGTCTTCGCTGCGCCCAAATCCTTCATAGAGAAGGCCGTGCCCAGTTGGCGCTTCAACTCCGCTATCCTAGTGGCATTCCGACCCACTAATAGCATATCATCAACATAGAGCAATAAGATGATAAAATCATCATCGGCAAAATACCTCACAAATGCACAATGGTCCGACGTCGTCCGTGCATAACCATGCTCCCCCATAAACGACTCGAACTTTCTGTACCACTGCCTCGGAGCCTGCTTCAGACCATACAAGCTCTTCCTCAACCGACAGACCAAATGTGACTTGCCCTTCTCACAGAATCCCTCCGGCTGCTCCATGTACAACTCCTCCTCAAGGTCACCGTGGAGGAACGCCGTCTTCACGTCCATCTGCTCGACCTCCAAGTCGAAACTGGCTGCTAATGCTAGCACCACCCGAATAGACGAATGCTTGACGACAGGCAAAAAGATTTCATCATAATCCATGCCTTTCCGCTGACCGTAGCCCTTGACTACCAGCCTCGCTTTGTATCGAGGGCGAGTAGCATCATCCGTCTGCTTCACTCTGAACACCCATCGATTCTTCAAAGCCTTCTTGCCCTTTGGCAACCGCACCAGATCATAAGTAGAATTGGTGTGCAAGGAGCTCATCTCCTCCTGCATAGCCACCATCCACTCCTGCCTGTGTTCGTCTTCCATAGCCTCTGCGAAACTTTCGGGCTCTCCCCCGTCAGTCAATAGCACATACTCATCCGACGAGTATCTCGTAGATGGTCGACGATCCCTGTTGCTCCTTCTCAGTGGAGCCACTGGTGCTGGCTGTATACCGACAGCCTCCTCCCCTTCAGGAACTGCCTCCCCGGCATGCTCATCCTCCTGAGGGACATCCTGACCACCATCAGCAGGCTGATGATCAAGGTTGGAAGCAACTCCATGTACCGGCTCCCCCATAACTGGATCCTCCGTGATGTCCTCTGGAAACTGCTCGAAGCGAAATGACTCTAACTCAAGCAATTCCTCAGCCTCAGAAGGCGTCTCGGAATCCTGAGTGTTGGTCATGGTCTGATCCTCGACGAACACCACGTCCCTGCTTCTGTAGAGCTTTCCTTCCACTGGGTCGTAGAGTCTATAGCCAAACTCATCCCGACCGTAGCCGACAAAGACGCATCGCCTCGTCTTCGGCTCAAGTTTGGTCCTCTCGTCCTTCGGTACATGTACGAAGGCTTTACAACCAAACGCCCGCAGGTGACTGTATGACGGCTCCTTGCCGTACCATACTTTGTCAGGCACATCACCCTGCAAAGGAGCACTAGGAGACAAATTAATAATATAAGCAGCTGTGAGAAGAGCCTCACCCCAATAACTGCCCGGCAAGTTTGCTTCTGACAGCAAACACCGCACCCTCTCCATCAGTGTCCTGTTCATGCGCTCCGCTACACCATTGAGCTGAGGTGTCTTTGGCGGAGTCTTCTGGTGTCGTATCCCTTGCTCTCTGCAATACGCATCAAAGGGACCGATGTATTCGCCGCCATTGTCGGACCGAACACACAACAACTTCTTGCCCGTCTCCCTTTCAACGGAGGCCTGAAACTCCTTGAAAGTAGGCAGCACCTGATCCTTGGTCTTTAAGGCATAGACCCAAACCTTCCTGGAACAGTCATCAATAAAAGTCATAAAGTAAGAAGCACCACCAAGAGATTTTACCTTCATAGGACCGCAGACATCCGAGTGAATCAACTCGAGCAACGCCGGCTTCCTCGAACTTGGGTGACTTTGGAAAGACACCCTATTTTGCTTCCCAGCCAAACAGTGCGTGCATTTCTCCAACTTTGTAGACTTGAGCCCCGAAATCACTTTCATGTTCACCAAGTAGCTCATCCCCTTCTCGCTGATATGGCCGAGCCACCTGTGCCACAACTCGGTAGACGCGTCACTGACTGCGTTCACCTCATGTGCCCCCTCTGCGCTCCCCTCCATATAGTAGAGACCAGACTTCTTGCTTCCTCTGGCAATCACCATCGAACCTCTGGAAAGCTTCCACTGACTATTCCCGAAGAGACTGAAGAATCCCTCGTCATCCAACCTTCCAACCGACACCAGGTTGAAACGGATATCAGGGACATGACGAACATCCTTGAGAACAAGAACCGCATCCGTCTTCGTTCTCAAATGCACATCTTCAACGGCAACCGCCTTCGACACATCTCCGTTGCCCATCTTCAACACGCCACAGTCGTCTGTCGTGTAAGTGGCAAACAGTGCCCTATTGTAAGATACATGTGCTGAAGCCCCTGAGTCCACCAGCCAAGAATTGTCATCACAGGCGAGGTTAGTAATGACCTCATCACCTACGACGATCACATCGCCTCCATGCATCGAGGCCGCCGCTGTAGTGTTCTCTTCTTGCTTCTCCTTGTCGCCCTTCTTCTCTCTCTTCCAAGCGAAACAATTCCGCTTGATATGGCCCTTCTTACCGCAATGATAACACTCTGAGTCCTCGTACCGACCTTTGGACTTTCCCCTGTTCTTGTCTCTGCCACCACCTGGACCCCTGCTTTTGCCCCTTCTGCGGCTCTCTGAAACAAGTGCCTCTGAGTGGTGGGATGTGGATGAAGTGCCCTGAGAACGTCTCCGCATCTCTTCATTCAATACCCCGCTTTTGGCAAACTCCAGACTGACCATGCCCTCTGGAGCAGAAGCGATCATAGATACTCGTACGGTCTCCCACGAGTCTGGCAAGGTACACAGCAGCCACAGTCCCTGAACTTCATCGTCGAACTTGACTTCCATAGAAGATAGCTGGTCAACCACGCCCTGGAACTCACTCAAGTGATCCGAAATAGACGCCCCATCCTTGTACCGCAGACCCATCATCGTTCGGATCAGGAACAACTTGTTTACCCCGGTCTTCTTCGTATACAAGGATTCCAGCTTATCCCACAACGTCTTCGCGTGCTCAATATTGGCAACGTGATTGTACACGTTCTCATCAACAAACTGCCGTATGTACCCACACACCTGTATGTGCTCGAACTTCCAGTCCTCCTCGGATTTATCACTGGGCCTCTCGGTTGCAAACACAGGTAGATGCAGCTTCTTGACAAATAGCAAATCCTTCATCTTGCTCCGCCAATAATGATAGTTTGTGCCATTGAGGTTCACCATGCGCACCGGCTTCGCGTCCATCTCTCCTCTCTGGTTCCTCTGTCAACTCCTGACACCCTTTGAACCCAAAGCTCTGATACCACTCTGTTGGGAAAGAAGCGCGAAAACCTTTCCCCAAACTGGAGAGTACCTGCGAGAGGACCGAGCAAACAACGCATGAACCCAAAAACAAGCACACAAAAATAACCACGCAGACACAGAGAATTTTTGACGTGGAAACCCTTGCGGGAAAAACCACGGGACGATCGGAGTCCAACCCTGAGAAGCCTCCACTAATGGAATAGAAGAATTACACCCTCTACAAACTTCTCCCGATCCAAATCGGATCCCCACAACACTCAGAGACAAGAACAATGATCACAAGGCTACGAAAAACGAGAACGACGAGTAGAGATTACCCGAAACACGATCTCCTTTGAAAACGACCTTCAATCCTCCGTCTTCTTCTCCGAAGTTGCAATGGCACTCTTGCCTCCTTCTCTCTCAAACTGTGTGTTGTCCAATGCGATAATACGATAATGAATTAGGGTTGAGAAAACTCAATATATCTCCCTAATCTCGCAACCAACCTGGACCGTTGGATTAGATCCAATGATGAAAACTCATCTTGAAATCCGCTTCAGCCCCCCGACACACAGAGTTCGGCCAGAACTCTGTGTGGGGCAACCAGCACTGGATGGCCAAACCCTGGAACGGCCAGACCGAGTTCGGCCAGAACTCGGCCTGGGATCGAGTTCGGCCCGAACTCGGCAGACTTGGTCCAGAACCCCCTTTGGGGCAGCAGCAGCAGTAACAACTACTCCCGAGCTTCTCCGACATCGGACGGCACTCGTCGCACTCCGGGATCTTCTCCACATAGGTTGGGAACCCCACCCACTCCAACATTATTGTAATTTTAATTAAAATAATTATTGTGAATGAGCAAAATTGAGATATTTGTTGTATTTGAGATTTATATTGAGTCCAGACAGCGTACTACCGCCGATGCTGCGGCGTAGGCTGGACTTGGCCACGTACTCGTATCCCGAAAAGTGGGAGCGGGTCGTGACAAGTTTTTATGGTGGCCCATGCAGGTCCGTTTTCGTAGAATTATGCGAACTTGTGGTAGTACCTATATTAGTCGTACTACTACAAGCCTGCGATTAGGATGCTCATTCACAATTAGGTTTATTTGATTTTTAAAAAATGACTAGGCCTAGGACTAGGTACACCGTGGGTAACCCATAGAATTATTTTGAATTGATTGTATGGGTAGTTAAGGTTTTTACATAGGCTACATTATTAAGGTGGTGATATTCGTTGAATTTTGAGATGCCCTATTTGATAAAGTTAAAATTATGATTCGATAAGTGACTCAATCAAAGATGGATAGAATTCTCGATTGATAGATTGAATATTTTGGTTACTGTTGAAGATGAAATTTTTAGCTTTTGGTATTCTGAGGTTTAAATTTCTATATGATCGATGAATTATTGATAAGGTCGAATATTTAAATTTTTAAAGGAAATAATTTTGATTTGATCAATAAAATTGAGGTATGATTTGAAAATTTATGCAATTTAAATTTTTGAGGAGATTATGAAAATGTTGAATTTTAAATTTGAAATTAAATTGAGGAATTTAAAGTTTTGTGAAGTTAGATTTTGAAGATATTTATCAAGTTGGATTAAGGGTTATGAATTTGATAAGATGATATTCATGATTGCTACATCACGATATTAAATTGAGTTAGTGATTTAAAAAAAATGATTGAATTTGAGGAATTTTTTTTAAATATTCTTGAGGATACGAATTTATAAGATTGATGAGTGATAACTTAGATGTCATGTAGGTAATACTCCTCCGAACTATATCCATTGACTCTACATTCTTCCATCCTTCTTGATCAATCTTCTTATTAAGAAATTTTTTTTTTATCTCATTGATCATTATTCCTTTTTAAATTTTTCTATCTTTTCAACTAACCAACCAAGCCTATTTTTCCTGTCATACTTAAATTTCGAGAACGGAATTTTTTTTAAGAGGGTAGATTTGTAACCCCTGTTTCCCAATTTTATTTTATTTTATTGTGTTTGAAAGTAATTTATTTTTGAAACTCTGTAAAAGATATTTGCTATTTTTTCTGCATTTCAAAATGTAGTTTGTAATTAACGGTTTGAAGTACTATTTAGTTTTAATAAATATTTTTTCTTGAAATTTTATTATTGAAATTATAAAGTTATTTATTATTATGTTTGGATTTTCAAAAAAAATATCGGTTTCGAAAATAATTTGAAAATCATGATTATTTTTGGAGCAATAAAAAAATTTAGTAACTTATTTTGAATAAGATTTAGCTTTATAAAATATATTTAACCTTATTTGATAACATCAAACATTATTTAACATACTTATGGTCACTAATTGTGGCATTAAGAATTATCTAATCTAGATTTGAAATATTATTTGATTTAACGATTTATCTATTACATGATTTAAATTACTTTGATAAACATTAATTTATCTTAAAGTTATTATGTTGAATTTGATTTGGATTTGAATTCATATGATTTGGATTTAAATATTTATTTGATTTAAATTTATGGAGAGACTTGTCCATTAGAAATTCTAATCCTATTTGAATCATATCTAGTATTAGATAGATTATTTCTTATTTGAACTAATCATATTCCTATCCAAATTAGTTGGTAATCCTAATCATATCTTTATTGATTGAGTTCTAATCATATCCTAATTCACTAATTGCTTTCCATTATCTATATATATTGAACATATAAAATAAAATAATCTCTCATACCTTCTTTTCCAAAAAAATTCTCTTTTTTCGTCATAATTACCCCCAAATTCGTCATAAATTCAGCCTTCCTTTTCAAATATTTTACCAACTTCGAAGGGCCATAACTTCCAACTCCGGACTCCGTTTAACCTCCAATTTTTTTGTTGTGACCGTCTCGAGGTATATTTTATGAATATAAAATTTATTTTCAAATAATTTTAACCTAATTTTTTGGAAAATTTGTGGAGTGGCAGTTGTCCGAAATTTGATACGTTTCGGTGTTTTCGAGATTCTGGGAGAACCAGGAATCGGAATCACGATCCGTTTGAAGTTTCGGAACGCTGATAAAAAAGTACACATCATATATTTTTCTCAATAATTTTCCAAAATATTTTATTTTTTGTTTTTATTTTAGAGGCCCGTCTCATCAATTGAGGTCATCTTGCGTATTTTTGGCATCTACGACTATTTGTGCTAACACAATCATACCGTGAGTCAACTGCAACCAACTCAAGGCAAGTACTTGTTGACGCTTTCATATGCATTTACCTTATATTGTTATATTTCACTTATACATGCTATTTTTCGTGTCTTGACTGTTTACACACATGAGATCGAGTCATTGACTAATGTTCTCTAATCGTTATCGTGACCGTGTTTTCATGATTGTGAGGTATAGAAATTGGAGGGGTACAATTACTAGGCACGTGGACAAAGCCCAGATTGTATTGTTGGCAACTCTTCTGGTTACGGGGGCGGGCCTTATAACCTCATCGTTCGCCCAAGCCGTCCATGTGTAGGAACGTTGTACTTCTCATGACACGTGCACTATTATGGTTTACATGAGTTTCTTTGTCTTTTCATTCTCGCTACCTTCTTATGTCGTTTATCATATTGTATATTTTCTTGTTCATATTGTTCGTGTTTTCCATTTATCATTAATTCACATATTTAGTGTTATATTGCTTTTATATTGTATTTGTATTGTGAGGGCTAGACTTGTACTTGTTCCAATCCTGACTGGATAACCACTACCAAATTACAGCATTTTAGCGACGGCCATTTAGCGACGGAAATTTTCCGTCGCTATTACCGTCGGATCACCGACGGATTTGTGACGAAATACCGACGGAAAGCAGTGGACAATTTTTTTTATTTTTTTATGTCCATATCCGTCGCTACGCCGTCGATAGGTAGTCGGCCAAGTAGCGACGGTTTTATATCCGTCGCTAGAACGTCGTATATTTTTGCGGCAAAAGTCTAAAATATTGGCGCGAGATTTGACTGACGACTTAGCGACGGAATCATCCGTCGCTACTCTGGCGCGAGATTTACTGACTACTTAGCGACGGAATAATCCGTCGCTATTCCGTCGCTACTTTCTGTACCCTAACTTAAATTGAACCGACGGGGGGGAAATTTTCATTCCCCCCCAAAACACTCTCTCTCTTCCCTCTCCCTCTCTCCGACGATCTCGCTCTCTCCGACCGGCGATCTCCCTCTCTCTCTCTCTAAGGTATGCTCTCTCTCCCCCCCTCTCTCTCTCTATCTCCCTCTCTCTCTCTCTCTCTTGTACGTTTTGGGGGGTTGGGGGGCTGTCGTAGTGGTCGGAGAGGGTGTGGGGCAGGGGGGTTTCGGGTACGGGGTGGGGTGGTCGGGGCAAGGGTGGAGTGGGGTGGTCGGGGGCAGGGTGGTCGGGGAGGGGGTCGGGCAGGGGTGGGGGTGGTCTGGGCAGGGGGGTTCGGGTAGGGGTGGGGTGGTCGGGGCAAGGGTGGGGTTGGAGAGGGGGCAGGGGGGTCGGGGAGGGGGTCGGGCAGGGGTGGGGGGGTGGTCTGGGCAGGGGGGTCGGAGAGGGGGTCGGGCAGGGGTTGGGGGAGGGTCGGGCAGGGGTTGGGGGGGTCGGGGCAGGGGGGGCAGGGGGGGTGGGAGAGGGGGTCGGGCAGGGGTTGGGGGGGTCGGGGCAGGGGGGGCAGGGGGGTGGGAGAGGGGGTCGGGCAGGGGTTGGGGGGGTCGGGCAGGGGTTGGGGGGTCGGGGCAGGGGGTCGTAGGAGGGACTCTGGAGTCCCCGCGCAGGAGTCCTCCTCCTCCTCCTCCTCTCCCATAGACACACACGCACACACACGGACACACACACACACACGGACACACACACACAGACACACACACACGGGGACACACACACACAGACACACACACACACACGGACACACACACACACACACACACGGACACACACGGACACAGACACACGGATATACACACACTCAGACATATATATCATGGTTTAAAGTATCGGCCGATACCGATCCGATACGGCCAATAAAGCGACGGATTGGCGACGGACGATCCGTCGAACTGATGCTGTTTGATGTCCATAAATTTTAGCATTAGCGACGGATTGGCGACTAACTTACGGCGGACTGGCGACAAAGTCCCGACGGACTATCCGTCGCTAACTGTAAGAATTTAATGTATCGACGGATTGGCGACGTAATATCCGTCGCTACCTGGAGAATTTTACATTGAGCGACGGTTTAGCGACGGAATGTCCGTCGGTAATTGGGTATCAGAAAATCTCTGATACGCTTTTGCCGACAAATTTACGACGGATTAGCGACGGATATTGGGTATCAGAAAATCACTGATACGGTTTTGCCGACTCGTTAGCGACGGAGTTTTCCGTCGCTAACCCTATATCCTGATACATGTTTTGACGAAAGCTAGTCGGTAATCTGTCGCTATATATATTTAAATGTGCCGACGGTATTCCGTCGCTAAGTCGTCGCTGAGCGACGGAGTAGCGACTGATATATTTTAGCGACGAGGTTATTCCCGACGGCTCTTTTACCAAAATATCCGTCGGTATTTATTTTTGGCGACGGACTACCGACGGATAAGGCCGTCGGTAAATCCATGTATTTTGGTAGTGAACCATTTTTCAGTTGACAGATTCTTGATGACTATTCTCGATGACTTGCTCTCTTGCTTGGGTTCCTTCGGGTGGAGTTAGAGATATCTTGGTGGCCAACCATAGATTCTAGATAGAATAGTCACATGTAACGGGTTTGTATCTGTATAGAAATTTAAATGTATTATTGTAACTTTAATTAAAATAATTATTGTGAATGAGCAAAATTGAGATATTTGTTGTATTTGAGATTTATATTGAGTCCAGACAGCGTACTACCGCCGATGCTGCGGCGTAGACTGGACTTGGCCACGTACTCGTATCCCGAAAAGTGGGAGTGGGTCGTGACATGTCTACACACACTACCCTGTTAACTGATTTCCCATATTACACTTTGCCACACCCTCTTCATTCATGTTTTCTTGTCAACTAGTTTCATTGGTTAACTGTCAATGTGATTCCCTGTTTACACTCACACACACAGGTATCTATATTCCCTAACACTATGTTTCACTCCATTGTTCACAGGTTTACACACTGTTTTCCTATTCCTCTCACACTGTTTTCTACATGTACACACACAGGGACCATGCCACTTTAAACCCTCACACACACAGGTTTTACACTACACTGTTTTCCAGGATTATCACTCACTGTTCACTCTTACACACACACCCTTGTATCACACACATGTCCTTAAACTCTCTACTCACACACACTCTAAATTACATTGACACTCTCATGTCACTCCACACACATGCCACACCGTTTCCAGTTTTCAGTGCACCTAACACACACCATGCTCACATGTACACACACATGTACACAAGCACATGAATTACATGTCATATATACATCTCATATATACATCTATTACATGTGGCCTATATAGTTATAATGTGTGTATTATATTTATCTTAGATATATATGTTAATATGTGTATATGTGAATATGTGGTTTGGTATAGGCATGATATTGCCTATGGGCTATAGCCTATGGCTCATAGCCTAGGTATGTGGTTTGAATGCCAATTACATGTGTAGTTGACTTGTATAGTTTAGAAATGATGTGGGCTTGCTAGAATAGACTAGTTAGGCCTAGTGAGACTTGTTTGACTTAGGTTTGACATAGTTGACCTAGTTTGACTAGTCTAGTTGACTAGAGTTGACCAAGAGTTGACTTTAGTCTAGTTTGACCCCAAACTTCATGTAGATGCATTGTAGCAGTCTGTTATATCATTTTAGACTTATGGTGACTTGTACTGTTCTATAGGAGACAGACACCACTCCTCAGACAGTAGATACTCTTCAGATACTCAGGATACATGCGAGTAAATTCTCTGATCATTTCATATCCTGCTTAGGAGTATATTTTCTGCTTTAGATTACTTTACATGATGCTGACATGTTGAAAATACGGATTAATACTATATGGATCTTGTCGTGCGTGTTATCCCCTTAGCGGATACATCGAGTATTTTGTGTTCGTGTACTTTATCATGGGCATCGTGTACTCCTTGTGTTCATGCTTTTCGTGTGCAAATCGTGTAAAATCGTGTGTACTCATGTGCTCACATGATCTTCGTGTGCCACTATACTTCATGTGCGATAACATAACTTGGCTAGATCCTTGTGTATTGATTGGGACGGGGGAGTAGAAGTGGTTATGTAATCAATCCAGTAGATTACTCGTGTGCAACCTCTTTAGATTACTCGTGTGCAACATCGTGCCGTTTACATAACCATCTTGTGCTCTGAATCACTAGTCACTGATAGTTCTCTATATATTGTAGCTATTTACTTACAGTCTCTCTTTTTACATCGTGTTGTTCTTCAGTTTCTTGTATCTTACTCTCTCGCATGTTTATATTTCCTAACCTGTTATGATTTGTTGAGATGTACTGTACTCGCTCCTATCCTGACTGGACTTGTTGAAAATATTACAGAGGACGAGGCTGAGGCGTTCTGCCCTACTTATTACGTGCGACCCTAGAGGACTGCTGTGACCTGGACCAGCAGCAGGACCCACTAGCATTGGATGACACTCCCCTAGATTAGGATGTTCTTCATTATCTTTTTTGGATTACTGTATTGAGATTCTGAGATGTTATTTGGGATATGTATTTATTTAGACACTTAGACTTATCTGGATTGTATTCTCTGTGGATTTCATTCTGTTCTTATCTATCTATCTATCTATCTATCTATCTATCTATCTTTTATCATGCTCTACCTTAGATGTGATTGAGACTGTATTGCTATGTCACCTCCATTCGGAGTGTATATACTGTACATGTACCTTTATATTGTTAGATGTTGACCTAGGACAGCGTTCTACCGCCGACACTGCGGCGTAGGCTGGACGTACCCATGTCTCGTGCCCTTACTCTAGGGTGCGGGTCGTGACACGTTTTTAGTGGTGGCCCATGCAGGTCGAGTTTGTGTAGTGGTACTCGAACTAGAGTATCACTACAGCCTGCAGTAGGATTAGGATATTTTGAAGGTACTCAATCACACTAGAAAAAACTCCTTATAAGATTCCTTTTATCTAAATTTGCTGCTTATTGTTTTCCCTTGAATATAAACTGTCCTCCTTTGATTTTTTGCTTCATTCTCAGTAATTGCTTGTTGTTTTGATCTGTCTTTATGATGGTTATGGAGACATGATATCATCGCTTCGGTTCGGGGGATACTATCGAGAGGCTGGCCACCTCTCGTCCTGTTCATCAGGACCTCGAGATCGCAGCTCCTGTTGTACCGACTCAGGTTGGTGTTTCTGCTACATTGGAGGTGCACCTTCGTCTGTACAGAGACATTCTCTCCCGTCATTCCCGATTTCTCTCAGCAGCAGCGATTCATGCAGCATCAGCAGCAGACCTAGAAAAGCCAACAAGGGCAAATTTTCGCCAGGACAGTAGAGAATGTACAGGCCATTGGAGATCTTGCTACAAGTTTCGTTCTTCTCGATTCCATTTCCGCAATTGCCTCTTATAAATATCTTGAAATTCGATTCCATCTGTTCCTTGTTGACTGATCAATTTTGTTCTGTTGTTCTTGTGTTATGTTTATTTTTCTTCTGAGAAAATTATATGGGCTAGGTCACCTCATTCATGGGATCTAGAATCTTCGATAGTCGTGTTAACTGGCATAGTGAGGACATATAGTCAGATTTTGGACGTATTTCTCGGGTGTAGGAATTTAAGGTTTTTGCCGTCGCATGCGGCAATGCGAAAATTTTAAATACCATTAACCTATAGGTATGTACCTTAGTCAAGGACTCTGTGATTATCGTAGCCTTGCTCACTAGCATGACGAAGACTCCGAGTTACATGATTTTGGACAGATGCATACAATTATCAGATTGTAGCTTGAGAAAATTTTTGAACATCATACCCTTCTGTTGTTATAAATAACTTAAGAGTAGGGATATTTTGTTTGGTAGAGCTTATTCATATGCAGTTCTTTCATAGTGTGATGACTTGTAAAGTGTCTGTACCCTAGAGATGATAGTTAGCATTGGTATTAGAATAGTAACCTATTGTAGATGATTTTCCTGCTATTTATAATACCAACCAATTTACATATAGGATGTTAGTATGCCTTGCAGCCTTAATGATTGTTATTATTTTACCTTACCTTTTCTAGTGAGGCACCCATGACCAGAGCCTGTCCTTGAGTATAGTTGCAGTTCACCTAAGACTGAGAGGTCTATATATACATATAGATTGCAGATGATATTGGCATATGTGATGGGTTGGTATCTATAGGCCATTGTTGTATAGGGTATTGACAGGTTATTTAGCCTATATTTGGTTCAGTTTTCTATTTTAGTTAATTTCTCTTTGTGTAGAGTTCAGTCATATTTGATCAACCTTTATAGGCAGTGTGCAGACCCTTCACTAGATATCATGTCCCCTTGGTTCAGACTTGTACAAGTTGTTTACTGCACTCAAATTTCATTACCTACCATGTTGCATCATAGGTTTCACTGGACCATAGTTCGGACCCCAATTATTGACTCACCAATATAACCATCAACCCCTTACCATATTCTGCGTATCTGGAGAGTTAGTATCATGCATACTAGAGGTCTGTACTCACCACTTGGGACAGTTCACTGTTCTGTCCCAGTACACCTTACAGTATCTGACCCTTTTATTGGAGTGATAGGCATGTGGTAGGGAGTGTGTTATTAGACCTTGAGTAGAGTTGAGGTGATGAGGGTTAATATATATATAGTTTGTATATATATGTAATGTATTTTGATTTGGTATGTAGTCTGCACCCATTTGCAGTATACTGCCTATTGCATTCCCTGTACACCAGTTTGGTTCACTTCTTCACACCACTGTCCTGTATGTAGTTAGTTCAGCCAGATAGAGAGGAGAGGCCAGGTTGATCTAGAGGCATGTTTCAGTCACCATGTAGGTTTTCTTTCACTTTGACTATACAAGTGGACCCAAATGTTCTGTCCTTTAGCTTATAAATTCAGTCTCCTTAGCATCATTCTCTTTTACCTATATTGATGTTTCAGACCATTCAATTTGATTCAGTCCCTTATAAGTTTAGTCTACTTTAACCCTTGGTTGATCAGTCATATATATATATATATATATATATATATATATATATATATATATATATATATATATATATATATATATATGTGATATACTTAGGATATATGTGATGGGTTGTTGTTCTTGAGCATATATATATGTGGTATTTGGGATTGGTGTGCTTAGCTTGTAGGTACTTAGTTATGGGTGACTTGATATGATTGAAAAGTTAAGAGCTAGTCTATTATAGAGTTTCTCTTTTTGCTAAATTCTAGTTGCCAACACTTAGGTAGCTAGCATAGGTAAAATCCTAAGAAGTTGACCAGCTGATGACCAAGTACTTGGATGTTGAGAAATTGACTAGTGATTGACCCTTGACTATGTTTGACCTAGAAGGGGTGCGATCATCTTAATTTCGAGGACGAAATTTTTCTAAGGTAGGTAGGATTGTAACACCCAGTTTTCCAGATGAGGGTAATTTTAAAAATTTGTAATTATAATTATTATTATTGTTATTTATTTCATATTATGATTTTGGTAATTTTTAATTATTTTAAACTATTTAAAAACTGCTCTAAGTCATGACTTGTGATTTTGATGTGCTGCTAGTGAAACCCTAGAGACTGCATGACCTAGAGCCTAATCATGTCATTAGGATGATTTAATTATCATTTTAGTTTGAGGGTATTCTTGTCATTTTGAATTTATTTGAATTAATATTTAATTATTTGGAATTTAATATGAGTATTGGAATGGTGTGATTTAATATGATTTAATTAATTGTCTTGTATTGTGTTTAGCCCTAAACTAGAATTGACCTAACCTAGATTAGTCATAGCTAGACTTAGCTAGCCATGGTTAGTGTTAGTTAGTATTGATTAATCTTGGTTAAGTTATGTTAGTTAGAGTTAACTAGGTTGCCTTTAAGTCAAGTGTGAAACCTACGCTTGTGGACCATTGATTTAACTAGATGGATTGAGAGCCATTGATCAAATCCAAAACCCTAACCCTAGCATTTATGGTTAGCCACCTAGGGTTCCACACCCTATTTAATGTCTCTTCCATCTAGGCTAGCCTCCTTTAGGAAATTAGCAAGTGGAAAAAGAGGTAAATTCTAATCTTCCCCAATCCATATCTTTTCCATTTCAACTCCTTTTTCCTTCAAACTTCTTGCATTAGAATCTAATCCATGTATACTTTCTGTCCATGGTGAGAAATTTCAGTGGAGGAACAATTTGGAGAAGTTTGGATAGCAAGAAGAATACCCCTCTTTGGAGCTTTTTGAGCATTTTGACACACCTAGGTAACTTCAAATTCCCACCATAAAATTTTAGTTTCTAGGCATGGATAGGAAGCCCTAGGTGTCCTCTAACTGTTGGTATAGGTTTTGCTAGGTTTCGTGTCCATTACGTGTCCATATCGGAACGTATCAGTGGGCATACCAAGTGTTCGACGAAATGCCACAATGGACATTTCGTTCTTATTTTCTGAAATGGTTTGAATAGAAAATTAGGGTTTGGTCTTGCTTATTGATTTCCAGTTGACTGAGGTGGTGATTGCATCGTGTCGTGTCGGATTGGATACGTGAACACGCGCATTTTCGCACGCGTAGCAGTCCCCTGCTACTCGGGGGCTATAACTCCCTGGACACGCCACTTGGACACGAGAAAATTGACACACACTTAGGGGCAGACACTGACACGAGGCTCTCCAAGTTGCACGAGTCCTCGTGTCGTATCGGACACGTATTCATGAGTGTACTGTATCGGTGTAGCCGATTTTGGCTACTGATACACGTGTCGTGGACCCAATTCAGGGTGTCCACATCCTAGAACTAGACTCACTCGACACTGGGACACAAGTTCAAGGTTTGTGTCGTGTCGTGTCGGGTGCACGAGCCCAAGAAACACGTGCACGAGACTGACCTTTTCCCACTGCGTCCGTTTTGTTCTGTAAATTGTTTGGACACATCTGTGTCCTCGTGGTGGGACACATTTACACTATATGGCATGTACACACACCCTAGCTTAATTGACAATCCTTAGTCTCTAATCTTAATGTGTTTGTTTATTCGAATTTGAAATCCCCTAAGTAGACTGATACGCATGTTCAGTTTCTGTTATTTACTGAGTTTAATGTCATTGTTTAACTGTCTAATTAATGATTAAATTATCATTTTAAACCCTGGACATGTTTATTAGTTCATTTAGTTCGATTTTACATATTAGATTAGGTTGTTTGATCTAGAATGGGATTTCGACATGTGGATTGGACTGTTGAGAACAGGACTGATACACAGTCCTGATATTTCAATTCCTGAAATTTCAATTTTCTATTTAAGCTGAATTGATGTTCATTCCATGATTAAATTTTTTGTATATGTGTGTGTAGTTGCTGTCAATTGGTTTTGATTTGGTAGTTGAAGGAATGGTTAATGGGTTTGATGTTAGTATGGGGAATTCAAATTGATTCACTGTGTAATATGAACTGTCAAATAGTTTAATATCAAACTATCAAATGGACTTCATTCCTATAACCTGTCACATGAGTTCAACCTGAGAATTGATTTCCATTCCTTTCCTAAAATTGTTAAACGATGGGATGTTGAACTCGAAAACAATTCACTGTTTGTTATATTAAAACTGTCACAGGGTCCTTAAAACCTGAGAACGAGTTTAGTTGGTTAAGTGCTTAAATGCCATGTTTCCCTTTACTGTCTACACACACTACCCTGTTAACTGATTTCCCATATTACACTTTGCCACACCCTCTTCATTCATGTTTTCCTCTCAACTAGTTTCATTGGTTAACTGTCAATGTGATTTCCTGTTTACACTCACACACACAGGTATCTATATTCCCTAACACTATGTTTCACTCCATTGTTCACAGGTTTACACACTGTTTTCCTATTCCTCTCACACTGTTTTCTACATGTACACACACAGGGACCATGTCACTTTAAACCCTCACACACACACATGTTTTACACTATACTGTTTTCCAGGATTATCACTCACTGTTCACTCTTACACACACACCCTTGTATCACACACATGTCCTTAAACTCTATACTCGCACACACTCTAAATTGACACTCTCATGTCACTCCACACACATGCCACATTGTTTCTAGTTTTCAGTGCACCTAACACACCATGCTCACATGTACACACACACATGTACACAAGCACATGAATTACATGTCATATATACATCTCATATATACATCTATTACATGTGGCCTATATAGTTATAATGTGTGTATTATATTTAACTTAGATATATATGTTAATATGTGTATATGTGAATATGTGGTTTGGTATAGGCATGATATTGCCTATGGGCTATAGCCTATGGCTCATAGCCTAGGTATGTGGTTTGAATGCCAATTACATGTGTAGTTGACTTGTATAGTCTAGAAATGATGTGGGCTTGCTAGAATAGACTAGTTAGGCCTAGTGAGACTTGTTTGACTTAGGTTTGACATAGTTGACCTAGTTTGACTAGTCTAGTTGACTAGAGTTGACCAAGAGTTGACTTTAGTCCAGTTTGACCCCAAACTTTATGTAGATGCATTGTAGCAGTCTGTTATATCATTTTAGACTTATGGTGACTTGTACTGTTCTATAGGAGACATACACCACTCCTCGGACAGTAGATACTCTTCAGATATTCAGGATACAGGCGAGTACATTCTCTGATCATTTTATATCCTGCTTAGGAGTATATTTCCTGCTTTAGATTACTTTACATGATGCTGATACGTTGGAAACACGGATTAATACTATATGGATCTTGTCATGCGATGTTATCCCCTTAGTGGATACATCGAGTATTTCGTGTTCGTGTACTTTATCATGGGCATCGTGTACTCCTTGTGTTCGTGCTTTTCGTGTGTGAAATCGTGTGTACTCATGTGCTCACATGATCTTCGTGTGCCACTATACTTCGTGTACAATAACATAACTTGGCTAGATCCTTGTGTATTGATTGGGGCGGGGGAGTAGAAGTGGTTATGTAATCAATCCAGTAGATTACCCGTGTGCAACCTCTTTAGATTACTCGTGTGCAACATCGTGCCGTTTACATAACCATCTTGTGCTCTGAATCACTAGTCACTGATAGTTCTCTATATATTGTAGCTATTTACTTACAGTATCTCTTTTTACATCGTGTTGTTCTTCAGTTTCCTGTATCTTACTCTCTCGCATGTTTATATTTCCTAACCTGTTATGATTTGTTGAGATGTACTGTACTCGCTCCTGTCCTGACTGGACCTGTTAAAAATATTACAGAGGACGAGGCTGAGGCGTTCTGCCCTACTTATTACGTGCGACCCTAGAGGACTGCTGTGACCTGGACCAACAGCAGGACCCACTAGCAGTGGATGGCACTCCCCTAGATTGGGATGTTCTTCATTATCTTTTCTGGATTATTGTATTGAGATTCTGAGATGTTATTTGGGATATGTATTTATTTAGACACTTATACTTATCTGGATTGTATTCTCTGTGGATTTCATTCTGTTCTTATCTATCTATCTATCTATCTATCTTTTATCATGCTCTATCTTAGATGTGATTAAGACTGTATTGCTATGTCACCTCCATTCGGAGTGTATATACTGTACATGTACCTTTATATTGTTAGATGTTGACCTTGGACAGTGTTCTACCGCCAACACTGCGGCGTAGGCTGGACGCGTCTCGTGCCCTTACTCTAGGGTACGGGTTGTGACAATCAGGGCTAGCCAAAAGCACATTTTGATTTATTTACAAGTTTGCCATTGAAAAAATTACTCGGGGCTAGCCAACATGTGAGTATATAAGTCAATTTTTTTTTGCTCTCCTCTCTTTCCTCACAAGAAGAAGAAGAAGAAGAAGAAGAAGAAGAAGAAGAAAAAGAAGAACAAGAACAAGAACAAGAACAAGAACAAGAACAACAAGAACAAGAACATCAATTTTTTCAAACCTAGTTTACTTTGATTTTTTACTCTCTTTTAATTTCTCAAATCTCTTTCTCCAAACCCTAATTTAATTTTTTTTCTTCTTGTTTGGGCATTATTGATGAACCCTAGTTGTAGAAGAAATTGGGTTATCAAATCTATTAATCTATTAGTTTATTAACCAATTTTTCTTTATTAATAGAATTATTGTGCATGAAATTCTAGTTGTAGAAGAAAACTGTGGAAGAAACCTTATATCAGGACTGCCACAATTTCCGACAGTCCTAGAAGTATTGAGGACTGCCAGAAATTGTGACAGTCTTGAAATAGACTCGATGTACAAGAGGACTGCACAATTGATGGCAGTCCTAGAAGTACTGAGGACTGCCAGGAATTGTGGCAGTCCTGAAAGGGACATGCTCTACAGCAAGACTGCCACAATTTTCTGGCTAGCCCCAATCCTGGCTAGCCCTTATCAACTTATCATGTGCCCTTATAAATAGTCTTTTTTCTTCCAATTTTGGCAAACTTGAATATGCTACAAGTTGTTTCTATTTTTTCTCTCTCTTCTTCATCTTGTTATTTCCAAATCTTATTATGATTTTATTGTAATAACCCACTCATGTGCTATTTTTGAAATTAATTAAAATTTTGGGCCTTCATATTAGATATAATACCGTTTGGGACAATAAAGTACTGCTAAAATGTTGACACTACTGGTTCAACTTAAATTTTTTTGAAAAGGCATGTCTGTCTCAGAATTGACACTTATATTTGAAAAAATATCTGACCAAAATTTTAAATTTTTAAAATGAAATTAGATTACCAAAAAAATATAATTCAAAAAAATAATAATTTGGGAACTGGAAGGTCGGAAAGTATTTTTTTTGGTCTGCCGGAAATAAAAAGCTGGGTGCCTTTGACACAAGCCAATATTTGTTGATAAAATGTGGGGAACAAAGTGCTACTTGTTCTAAAGCTGAGGTCCTTTTTGTAATGTAGCCAAGAGTGAGAGAACTATATTAACCCCGTAATAATCTCCTTTGTTCATGAACGGAGCTTCCGCCTAGAAAAAACCACTCCCTCTCTCTCTCCCTCTCTCCCTCCCTCCCTCCAGATCTTTCCTCTCTCTCTTCTTCTTCTTCTTCCTCGTCTTCTTCTTCCATCAAACCCTAGAATTCGATCGAACCCGAACCCTAAATTTCTACGTTCTCGGAGCAGCATTCTCTCCCTCTCCCCGCGCGCGCGAGATCGATCGGCCATGGAGGACGTCGACGAGTGCTGCTCGACGCATCTTATCGACGGCGACGGCGAGTTCAACGTCGACGGGCTCGACCACTTCATGAAGGCAGTCAGGCTCGCCGACTGCGGTCTCTCCTACGCCGTCGTCTCCATCATGGGCCCCCAGAGCAGCGGTATAAAACTGACCTAATTTCATCACATTTTCCTTCATTTTGCATTTTTTTTTTTGCTTCGGATCGATTATGAATTTATGATAGTTATTGCGGAAGTATTCATTTTATGAGTTCTTTATATCATACACTGTAGAGTTTTTCTAATTATTTTTGACACTGTTGTGACCCTTGTTAGCAATCACCCGAATAAAACTCGTATTATATGCAAATTTTTCCGTATCTTTCAGGAAGGTATAATACTTGCGTACTTTTGACAGATTCGAATTAGTATACAAATTTTAAGCATGCAAAGTTTAAAACATGTCCCGTATGAATTATTGAAATATTTGGCACAAAAACGTGATGAAAATCTGTTTAATTAACCAAATTTGACAATTTGTTTAAGCATGTGAAGTTTCTAACCTCAATATTTCCATTTGAGGAATATTTGACCGATTTTTTCAACATATTTTACTTGCACTATGCAGATTTATACTCGTACTTTCGTCGCCTCGAATTTTTTCCATTTGCCGAATTTCTAACAAGGTTTGTGACAGCCACTGGCCTGCCTGCCACGTGGCGACCTTCCATTAGCCTCCAGCCCAGATTTTTACGGGGTGGGTCCGATGCTAGCAGGGGCCAATAGCTGGCTGCCACATGGGGCAGACCAATTGACGGTCACGTAAACCGGGGGCAAAAATACAGTTTCCAATTATTTTAGATCATGGAAATACAAAAGTCATGATTTTTATTATATGAGGGGGTGGAGGTGTACACACAATAGACGTTTTTTACTACGTCGTTATGACACAGCATGTGCACGCCATTGATTTTGGTGTGTCCTTGTATGTTTAGGAGTGTCTCAGTCATGTCCAATACGTGTCCAACACGAGGCGACATGGACATCGGTACCCATTTTCGGAGTTGTATGTTGGTTGAGGGGTTTAGGACCGGATTATGCTGGCTGGTGCAATTAAAATTACACTATAGAAGTTTTTGATAATTTTATGAATCGTTAACTTTTGGCCACATGAGTTATAAGTGAAGATTTCATCATCTAATCGTTCTTGTTCTGACACAACATAAAAGGGATTCGGTAACATGGAAACGGCACCTGTTTCTCTTGCCCTAGTTTATTTTGGAGTGTGTTTGATATGTGTCCAACACGACGTGACGTGGACACAACACTGATTTTTAGAGTTGTATGTGCATCTTAGCCGTCTGTCAACCTGACATTAACCTTTTTGTTTGGCCAAATCTTAACCAAGGTAGCTATGAGCAAGAGATGTCCTTGGCACGAAACCTAAAGGCTAATTGATGGGTAGGTGAAAATTTTTAGGAATATATTTGTCTGGTTTCTTGGTAGCTTAAAAGTAAAACAATAAATCTATTCTACTATATAATGCCAAAAGTTAGGCTTAACTGTGGAATTTTTCTTCCAAAAATATTCTTACATATCTATGCTAATTAAAATGGTTCATTAATTTTAACAAGGACAACTTAGTAATTACGAAGACTGTCCTTTGGTCTTCCTAAGTAGTCTTCCTAAGTTAACTAAAAGAATGTTAAAATACGTGCAAGGCACGTGCTTATAGCTAGTCTTATATAATGTGAAAAGTAGGCTTCACCATGAAATTTTTTTCTTCCAAAAATACCCTTCAATATATATACTAATAAAAAAGAATGCGATGCAATTAATCCCACTGCATTTTGGAATAATTAATGTATTACGGAATTCGAAAGGTTCATACTACTTGCTAAGTCTTCTAAGTTTTTACCACGGAATTCAAATGGTTGAACCCATAACCTATATAATTAAAAGCAGCAGAGTTAAACCAACTCATCAACATCATCCACTCCAAATGCCTTTTAAGCTTCCTAATTATAATCTATGAATAATAAATATGTGCAAAGCACGTGCATATATACTAGTAAATGATAAAGTCACAACTTCACAACAAGGAGAGGAAATTTTAGTTTGCAGGAACTATCTAGTATTTGGCATAGAGGTATGCTCAGTGGACTCTCACTAATCTTCAACCTTTTTTTATCTATACTCCCTAGTGCGCGTGCGCACACACACATATTATATAGAATATAGATAGTCTCATCCTTCAAAAAGTTGATATAGCTGGGTCATCCCTGTGGATCATCTCTAGCATTCATTCTGACCTATGTGCACTAAGACATCTGTGAGATTGTGCACTATGAATCTTTTCAATCATCAAGTTGCAAGAAACATTTTAAGGATAAAACAAGAAGATCACCTTATCCATGGGAAATAATTTGTTAGAATACAAAACTTTTGAGCCATTTTTACTTCTGTCCAGATAAATTTTCTGGATCATCCACTGGGTCGTCCAACATGAACTTTGTCAAATGAGGATTGAGCCAATTCCCCTCGTTTGTGAATTAGCCAACTCTCATAATTAGGTCAAAGCATTTGGGATTCCTTCATATGAACCATATTGTACTTAAATATAGTCTTCAAGATAGTATATGGAGTTGCTTTTCGTGTGCCGTACAAAAGACATTTGTGTACTGCACAAGCTGTACAATCTCGAGTCTTTTTCTAAACTTTTTATTTATATGTTGTTATTTATTTTTTCAACCTTTGAGTTATAAGATGGTGAGATTGTCTAGTCTTTTTGAGCAGGGAAAAGCACCTTGCTTAACCAACTTTTCGGCACCAATTTTAGAGAGATGGATGCATTCAGGGGAAGGTACATCTTTAATTGTCTTTTCCTACATTAGGCAAGTTGGTATTTCATCATCCTTAGTTGATATTAATACCTATATGTATTAATAAATTTTGGATATTCTACTCATCAGGAGCCAAACTACCAAAGGAATTTGGTTAGCTAAGTGCATTGGCATTGAACCCTGCACGATTGTTGCAGACTTAGAGGGTACTGATGGAAGGGAAAGAGGAGAGGTGAATCTCATTATCAGTATTCTTTTTTCTGTTGACATAAGTATATGCACTCTGGTTACTAGCGTTAGTTTCTTGGATATTTTAGTCAATGGTGATAATGAGACTGTTCCTGAAGGAACACCATTGCGAGAAAGCCAGAGCTTTAGTTTATGTTTTGTTTTGTTTTTTCCATCCATTAGCTGCATGTAGAGTTACATATCAGTACCTGGCAAGAGAAAACCTAAGATTCTATTAACATCAAAAGCAGGGCCGGCCCAGGGGCTTGGGTTGCCCTAGTCGAGACTAATTTAGGTTGCCTCTTGATTCTTATTAAAAAAAATTACAATAAAAGCATATAGATAAAAAAAAAAAATGGGTAAAATCAAGATTATATTATACTTTCAGCTTAAACTATATAATAACATTGATTACAAAATTAACAAAAAAAATTAAAATCCGGTCATGGTACTTTATAAACTAGTACAATTTAGTAAGCATACAATTCTGTTAGTCTAAAGTTGAGATTTGGGACCAATATGACAATGTATATCCACAGAAGAACTTATGTAAGTATACAATTCTGCTAGTCTAAAGTAGTTTGGTTCTTAATTAGTGCTTGGGCTAAAAAAATGAAAGAGTTTGCTATTCGGAAATAAACCCATTACATAAATGGCCACTGGAGGAAATGGAGAAGGACCCTGACCTCGCCTACATTGATGACTGGCTAATGGGAAAGAAGAAACTACAAGTACATCCCCCTGGCTACGACACGGTGATACCGTCCCCGTTCTCGAGGGCCGCACTCTAGTCCAATGATATACTGACTTCATGCGTGCTCTCCCTGGCCGCTAGAGAAGAGAAAAGAGGGGGGGGGGGGGGGGATGAGAAGAGGATTTGTCGATTAGAAACAAATTATGTTGCTTTTTTTTGGGTGCAAACTCTGTTGAGAGTTTAGGCTTAGCAGGCTGTAGGGCCATGCTTATTTGCTGTTCCAAGTGGGAAGGGTTGCTTATTAATTTTTGTTCCGTTGGCCCTTGGCATCAGTAACAGAAGGGAATCTAGAAGGTTGCAGGCCCATGTCTACTTCTTGTTCCTGCTGGAGATGGTTGCCCTTAAAATAGGGGGTTGCCCAAGCCCAGGGACTTATTTGGCTTGCCCCTGGGCCGGCCCTGATCAAAAGTCAGTTCCCTTCATCTTTGCATGGTTGATAATATTCTTCATTGCTGGCACGCGTCAATTGATTAAGAGAGAATAGGTCTGGCTTGTCAACTAGTCTTCAAGTTTTTAACTGGTGGAATTTATGTTAACCATGCTACTTTCAGACTTAGGAACTTGACTCGATCCTTCTTATTGATGCTACTGAATTATGATCAATGTTATCTAGAATCACAGCAAAGCACAGAAGAATCAATGTGCTAGTCATAACATTAATATCTTCATTGCTGTTTAAGTTGTGGATTGGAAATGTTTCGGAACGCCACATCCATTAGTTGTTGCTGCAATAATTATAAGGAACATGCGAGTAAAATAAAGTTAAAAGAAGCTGCTGCTGCCGCTGAGAAATCTCAAATAGTCCCATACCGGAGAAGCTTCAGTCTAATGTGTACATTTGCATTAACCATTTTTGGCAAGTGGATAGCCAAGTGCCGATACTCATTGAGGCCCATGCACAAGTCATTTCCTCTCAGGAGGTTGGGCAGGGACACGATAAACGGTATCAGAGCTACCTAGTGGATTCATCTTCAACTGTGGGTGAGACTGAGCCATTTACATGGGCTGTGACACATCATGTCTTTGGGTGAGGGAGATTGTGAATTCCCAAATAGTTCCATATCAAATACAAGGGAATCTGTTAGGCTTATATCTGAGTGCCCTAGTATATATGTACATCCAAGTTAACATTTTGGCTAGCAGATAGCCAAGTGGTGATACCCATTTAGGCCCATGCACCTATAAATCTATAATCTAGTCTATGTTTGAGAGAATTACTTGTTGGAAACAGTTAGAAAACAAAAAATAATTGAGCCATGGGAGACCTTTTTGAGCAAAAGTTTTTTTATTATGCACTGTCCTCACTATTTCAATTGAACTCAGTGCTGAAAGAAAGTGAAGATAAAATAACATTTCACCTATAATCTTTCGGTGTTTGAAGAGAGATCCTAGTTGGAAAAAGTTTGAGGCAAACTTTTTGGAGTACTACCTGCTAACTTAGAGACCTTTAGAGCAAAGTGCATACCAGATTCATATTTGCGCCACTTGCTAACCTGGATGGATTATCTTCCTCTAGCTGTCACATTCCCCAGGTCCATCTGTTCATGGATGATTTTAACATGTTTTTTCTGAAGTTATTATTGTGTATGAAGAAAACTGTTCTTGTAAGTTCTTGCCAATAGTATTCCACTGCCACTAGTATTATATATTATATGGTTTCATGTTTCTGATTGTACATGCCCCTCATAATATAATATTCCTTCTATGCTTTTTATTCTTGTAAAGATCTTGGGCTTTCTATTGCTGTGTTGCTTTCTTTTCATTTTAGGCATTTCTAAGGTTACTGTTACTTTAAATAGGAAAGGAAGGCTGTTTCTCCCAAGTTTTTTGAGCATAAAAAGTTTACAGCCTCTGTAATCGCTCACAGGAAGTATATTGTCGTGCAATTTTCAGGATGATACTGCATTTGAGAAACAAAGTGCTCTTTTTGCTTTGGCAGTTTCAGATATTGTTCTTATAAATATGTGAGCAACTTTATCTTTCTTATGCCTTTATTTCATGTTGATGCACATAACGAGGCACTGGAGCTGTCTTTTGTTGTTTAATGTGATTTATCAGGTGGTGTCATGACATTGGTCGGGAGCAGGCTGCTAACAAGCCACTTTTAAAGACAGTCTTTCAGGTGTATCGTCTTCTTCTATCTTTTCGTCTTTCTCCTTTTATCCTGTAAAAAACCATGGTGATTTCAGTTTGTTATGGCGACCATGTCTTTCTTCTTACTGCAGGTCATGATGCGTTTGTTCAGTCCTCGCAAGACGACGCTACTATTTGTTATTCGTGACAAAACAAGGGTTTGTGTTATCATGTCTGAAAATTTCTTCTAGACTCATTATCTAATGTTTTAAGTCATCAACGAAGTTTTGGAACCATTTCTTTTGCTTCACTATGACCCTCATGTGTATGCTGTCTTACTTTTTCTGGCTATTAATGTAGACTCCATTGGAACATCTTGAGCCCGTGTTAAGGGAGGACATTCAGAAGGCACACAAATTTCATCTTGTACAATATTAGTAAGCATGAATTTCTTCTTTCTTCAATGTTACAATTACCTCTTTCTATGCAGATATGGGACAATGTTCCCAAGCCTGAGGCTCACAAGGACACTGCACTCAGCGAATTTTTTAATGTAAGTAATTATGTGCTAATGACAGTTTTGAAATGTAAGCTTCTAATATCTGTTTTTAATGAGAAGGTGGAGGTCACTGCTTTGCCTAGTTTTGAAGAAAAGGAAGAGCAATTCAGGGAACAGGTAGCTAACAAGTGCAGCGTTTACTGTATCAGTTGACAGTTTTACACTATTTGAAACAATTTATCTATATGTTTAATTTTTTGAGAATAAGGACCATTTTCTTTACTGTCAACCCTGAATTTGGACCAAGGACCTTCCCTTCTAACAAATTTCTCAACCATTGTGTTTCCCAACCTCTGGTTGATGTATATCAGTATATGTTTATTGAAGCATGCCATTTTACCAAGTCCTCACTGGCCTTTATATACAACGTGGTTGATATCGTGATCCATAGATAATTTGTTCCTTATTCTTACAATGATATTGCTTTAACAAGTTTTTCTTATCAGCTTGCCAATTTTTCTTGTGCAGGTTAAACAATTAAGGCAGCGGTTTCTCCATTCAATTGCTCCTGGAGGTCTTGCAGGTGATAGAAGAGGTGTTGTTCCTGCATCAGGGTTTTCTTTTAGTGCACAACAAATTTGGAAAGTTATTAGAGAAAATAAGGATCTTGACCTTCCTGCTCATAAGGTATCTAGTTTGTGTTATGCTTCTTTAGCAGATAAAGTCTTGTTGCTGCCTGCATTTACCTTTTGGCTTTCTGTTGCAACTTTCTAGGTAATGGTTGCAACTGTCCGCTGTGAGGAGATTGCCAATGAGAAGTTGAGTCACTTGACTTCTGATGAGGTACAAGCATCTGTTGATATTCCTTCTGTTTTTTGTGAAAAGTTTGTAGGAAGTCCAAAAAGGCTCTTTTGGTAATCTCAGAGTTGGCTGGAGTTGGAGGAGGCTGTTCAATCTGGTCCAGTGTCAGGCTTTGGTAGAAAACTTGGCTCCATTTTGGCTACTTGTTTTTCGGAGTAAGCATGGCCTGAACTCTGCATCCAATATATATTTTGTTCCCTTTCCAATATTTTAGATGTGGACTTCTTCTAAATGCTCTCACTCCAAATTTTGTCCTATTTCTGCTTCTGAGCAAGAATCTGGTCTCCACTCACTTACATCATGTTTCTTGAACACTCTGAAATTAGATGTTTCAAGTTTCTTATATTTGTACTTTATCTTAAAAAAAATTCTTTGTACGTTCATCTACTTCCATTCACTCTTCTCAATCTTTTCAGGATTTCCCTCGTAATAGATATTTTAATGAGCTCCAACATGAACGACTTGACAAATTTTATTCTATTTTTGATATTTTGGCCTATATTGATAGAAAGGCGATTTTGGTCACAGTTTTATAGGTTAAGTAATATTATGTTTGTGCATAAATGTTCTTTCTTGAACTGTGTTTATAGTATTTTAGCTTCTTGAAACGCTGTTCATTCATCATAATTACAAAACTTTAGTGCTTACCATTCATTTGGATTGATTGTTCATCTTCCATAATATATTCAGTATAGTTTTAGCAGGATTTCTACTACTTCGAAAAGCTCAGGCATGTTATCCTCCTATACTATATCAGAATAACCTGGTAGTATAATACTTGATTAACTTTGTCATTTAAATGTAACACTTCGTCTTTTCAGCACAGTCACAATATTCGCAAACTATTCAAGAAATTTATGAACATTTTTACAGCCGAATAATCCGTGATTAATTCAGCTATTCATGAATTTCGAACATAATTTGCGAATTATTCGCGCTTTTCGCAAATAATTGCTTAATTCACGAATAATTCGTGCAATGCAGACTTCTTCTTTTGCGCATGGCACTTGATGAATAGAACCAATAAAACCCAAACAACACTTGACCTCTACATTTATAAGCAATGGTCGCCATCCATATTTTCCTCATTTCCGATGTGGGATTAAAATGCTTCTTTGACATGTTTTGAAAAGTTTGAATAACAAACACTGCAGTACAAAGTTTGAATAACATACTCAAGTAAATCAATAGCTTGCCCATGGTGGAAAGTATAGGAGAAGGATGTATAGGTTGTTCATACTTCATGCATTTGGATGTTGGGTGGATGGGAAGTATGAATTGTTGAACATAGCACGATAACAAGAATGGTACTACATATTACCATGATATGGTATGAAAAGGGATTTTGTAATTTTAATTTCTTAATAGTTAGTTATATTCATATTTCTAAAAGTTGTAAATTTCAAGTATGAATATCATTTCTATGTTTTCATTTAATTCTTTCATCCTAACATTTGCTGCACTTTTACCGATTTTTCCAAATTTTACCGAATTCCGAACATTTCAACCTCGCCGAATTATTCCCGAGGGTCGAATTTGCGACTATGCTTTTCAGAGGTGACCTTGATAACTTTCCATCTATAGGGTTTTATCTTTAAACAGTTGAATATATCATGAGTCAACTTCACGAAATATCTAATCTGGAATGGCCAGGAAAAGTGTACCAGAGTTTTTACTGAAAATGCCGAAAGAGTCAAAGACAGTCCAACATGAAAAGGTTACATCTATTGCAAAGATTCTCTCTCAAAAAGAAGAAGAAGAAGAAAATCTATCACAACTTCCAATAGAGTATGTTCCAGCTAAAAGCTGCTTAGGCCAGGTGGTGTTCCCATTTGAAAATAAGATAGTTTATAACAAAAATAGGGCATGAAAAAGGTTTAAAAACACCACTTTAAGTATCTAAATAGAATATCATCCATGTTGATCTGCATATTTTGAAACCTTTGTATATATTACCTAATTAATGAGGTTTGCGGATTCCATGATAGTGCATAAGGAATGACTTCAACGTCTTGATTTTTTTGTTCTTATGAGACCACATACTGTAAAAATTTGGATTTTCCTAGATTCTTGATTTTTTTTTTCTCACATAAATTATAATCTGAATGATCATGGTTTACTGTGGATCCTCTAAGCTAATTTTTGTCTTGCGTAATTTTTTTTTCAAAAGACCATATGCATCATATATAAATGGTATGTCCTTAGGCATTTGTCTTGACAAGCCATTATTTCCACTTTCATGAAAGCATTGGGGCCATCTCAATGCATAATCAATCTACATTTGTTAGAAGATTAATAAATAAAATCTTGCATTTTGTCGCTTGGAAGGCTGGAACCCATGGTCATGACTCATGCCAGTTTCTTTTAGTACATTATAGGCCCTTTTATGTTTCAACGTTTACATATTTTCCACTGTCAGTTGTATGGTAAAACCATTAGGCTGTGTTTCTATGTTTCAACAGTAAGCAACATTTAACCTCCAATATTTCAAGTGGTAAACCAATTTTCAGACTGATGTTATCTATTTGGTTGCATACTCAAGGTAGAAGTGAAAGCACATATCACTATTAGCAGAGGAGTAAAATCATGATACTTGACAATTCTATTAGAAGTATAATTTTTCAAATATATACTTATGGAATTTTAAGATTTTCGATGTCCATACTCCATCCAAACACCTAACTCCCAAGATGATGTACATTTTCCAAATCAGGCAACATAACAAAATTATCGTGATTTACTTGTCCGTCCAGACATACTTAGTGAGTTCATGTGAAATCGATTGAACTGCCCCCTTCCTGATACTAAAAGAGATCAATAGTTCTTTTTCCTCTTCTCTACCATCTTGCGGTGAACATCTTGATGGGGGAGACCTCTTCCCTTCTGTATCTTCCTACTTCGTTGTATACAGGACAAAAGCTGAGTAGATTAGGCGTCGGGTCTGGATAAGTTTTGAACCTCACATGCTAGCGACTACTGCCACACTATTTATTTTTTTATGCATTGTGGTCGCTCTGACTTGAGGATTCGTATATGATCCCTTCATGTTCTTTGTCGACAATGAAGATGAAGATCTATCTAAATTTTTGTGCATGTATACCCCCCAAAATGTTCAATTTTGCATGTATGCCTTATAAAATTTTGAATTGCATATATACCCTTCAAAGAACTCTATTTTTCATGGATGTCCTTGTTCTGAGTATTTGTCAATATCTCTACATTTCTCTTGATTAAATAAAGTCTAAGATCAAATACACATGATAAAATGCCTAAAATTAGAAACAATAAGAAAATAAAAATGACATCTTGCAATATTATTTATATGATTAGGTGACCAAAATTGATTATTAGTGATGATATTATGCTGTATCTGGCTAGGTTACTTGATATTTTGGTTTGCTTGTGATACTGTCTTCAAAAATAAAAAGCTTAGACCAGTATTCTAGCTATGCTAAATGATCTCAAACCTATGATAAATAGCACATATTCTAACAAGGGTACCTATGCAAAAGAAGCAACTTTTGGAGGTTATACATGCCATTATGAATTTTATAGGGTTACAAAAGCAAAAACAAGTATTTGAGAGGGTATACATGCAAAAAAAAACCCAGCTATCTATACTTGTAGTTATTTCTATTTAACTCTTTCTTATTCCATATCAATATGAAAGTAGAGAACTGCTTGAAACATGTCCTTAAACTTTGTTCTGTTTTTTTTTCCCCCTTTTAGATATGATAAAGAAGCTATCTACTTTGATGAAAGTGTTAGGACTGCGAAAAGACAACAGTTGGAATCTAGAGCTCTGCATGTAAGGAAAAGCTCCACTTTTTAAAACCTTTTATTAGAGATGCTTCCCCCCTTTTGTGAAATGAAGGTGAATGCATATACATATTTGTAGGTACAGTCGAGGCTCGTTTAAATATTGTCAATAGCTTTTACTGTGCTGCATGCTAGCTGGAATAGCCTCTTTTTTACTGCTTGTCACCTTGACTTTATTATATATTTTTTAAACTATTTATAGCATGCACGAGTTCTTAACAAAAATGTACATTTTCATTCAATGTGGCTTTGACCTCGTGGTGCGACTGCCACTAGAAAGATGGGTGAGCATACATGCTAAGTATCTGCTACAACAACTCATGCGTTGCAATGGAGAACTTACATATTAGCAAACTCTTGATTTACATCATTCTTTCAGAAGAAAAAAAGAGATTACTTATTTATAGCTCTTTTTTCATAAATGCATCTCTTCATATCCATGGAGAAAGGCAGTCTTCATTTCATGCTAAATGTCAACATGAGCAAGTTTGACAGACAATCTCTATGCCAATTAAAGTGTGGATGCATTATGGTTTTCGCATCAAGCAAATGTTTCTTCAAAGCATACAGTTTCTTATGGGCGAGTCTCATATCACCCACTCAACCTATTGAATCAGGATTCTATACAGATTGATTCGTTCCTAGAGAGAAGCATAATCACAACCATTGAGTCAAGACTTGATTGTGTGGACTAAGCAAGGAAACATTTCTCTAGGAAAGTTACATGGTAATCAGGACCTCACTATCAGCAGGATGCAGTGTAGCAAGCTTCTCATAGCTTGCTAGTTCTGAGGAATGCTCACATATTCTTGGTTTCTCTAGCTTCCATGGAGGGTTTATAGTTATAGCTTTTGGAGGACTTATATTATGTAGAGTCAGAAATTGATTGCAGGGTAGATATTACTGCATAATCAACAATTGCTTTCCTTTGTGCGACTTGTTTGGTTTCTGTAGTCTCTCGCCATATGGTCAGATTCTGATAGTTGTAGGCTTGTAGCAGCGAGTATTGGAACCAACACCGGAGGTCTAGCTTGTCCTAATCGTGTTTGTGAATTATGGGTTTTGGCAGTCAGATTATGGTAGTTGTAGCATCTAAGATAACATAAGTTAATAAGAAACTAGAGTTATAGGTCTTTATTCATAAGTCATGCTTTTCTGCTATCCGAACACCTATCAATCTACAAATGTAAGGGGTAAGCTAGGGACGTTCAGCGAATGTTTATCTATATATTACTTATAGTATGCAATAATATGAATTGCAACTTCTGCAAAAATATAGTAGAATACGCAAATAATATGGCCCATCATATAAAGATTCTGATAGTTGTAGCATCTACCGATAACATAAGTTAATAAGAAACTAGAGCTATAGGTCTTTATTCCTCATTCCTGCTTCCCAGCTACCTGAGCGATATCACCTGTCAATCTACAAATGTAAGGGGTAAGCTATCAGAAGCTCAGTAAATGGTTGTCTATATCCTACTTATTGTATGTAATAATATGAATTGCAACTTTTGCGAAAATATAGCAGAAGACGCAAAAATATGGTCCACTGTATAATAATTCCTAACTCAGTAAAAACTCATCAATATAATAACACAAAGGTTTCAAATTAGACTATTACTGAAATACCGAATTAGAACTTGGGAGCGAAAAACCATTATTTTCTAGGCTAGTTTTAGAATACAATCTTGCCACCGAGCGAACACCCAGGGGCCGAATATTCCAAAGGTAAATGTCCACAAAGGACGGAGCACCAAATGGACACAACCCAAAGAGCTGAACACTCTATGGGGTTGAATACCCATAAAGGGCGAATAAACATGAATGAGCAAACTATCCGTTACTTGAAAGCACCACTTAGCAATACGCTCCGAAGAGCCGAAATACCCTCTATGGGACCAAAAGAAGCAAGATTGTTTCTAATACAAACCACAAATTCATAATAATTGATAATATTTAATTTATGAATATTAATTATCTCAATGAACTGTTTCAATTGATTCCATTGAACACGGAATACAAAGCTGTTTAATATTACTACAGTACTATGTTTAAAACTAACAACTACTTAACTTAAAGCAAGTTGAATATTATCAATCAATTGAAACACCACAATTCGATCAACTCTCACGTTTTCTTGTTGCAGATTGGGATTACCTATTAAGATGGAATTATCCCTGATAAACACGTATACCAAAACCATCAACAGTTGCTTAGCGCAACCTAAAATCTATAAGGAGTCAACTTGCATTATGAAATTGTTAGCTATCCTCTAATAAAGTTGTAAATATTTAGAGTACCAATTCACTAATATGTGGTTACAGACTTAGATGTTGGAATGATAGTGGTTAGACAAATACATCTGGTGATCTTTTTGATGATAGGTAGCTAATTTATGAGTACAAAAATGGGATATTTCTTGTGTAAAGATAATAAAGTGGAATTTGCATTTTTATAGGTCTTTCAAGTCATTAGCAGGGTTGTTGATAATAATATATAGGGTTTGGTTCATGTATTTTCTTAGAATTCTCCCCTGTAAGAGTGAGTTAAGAGTCAAATATGTCATACTATGTGACTAAGGACTTAAAATTGCAACATAATATTTGGTGTTTGATTCTTAGCCATGGTTTAATATATATAGGATCATTAAGATACAACTTGTGATGTGCTTGTATTTGCGAAGAGGAATATATATATATATATATATATATATATATATATATATATATATATATATATATATATATTCTCATTTTTGCCCTATAATTAAGGATAGGAGGAGGGTTGCAACATATGTTATCATAGGGCTATATATGATATAAATATGACTATTCAAGCTTTCCAATCCTCTGATATAAACTAAGAAATGACGAATAAATTTATGATGGCTTGACTTGTGTTGGCTCTAATAAAGAGGTTATCTACTCAGGCGAGGGGAGTTTCAATTCATGTTTTGTTACATAGAACTACAGTGACATGCTAAGAGAGATCAAAATTGTTGGCTTTTATGAGTTAGCCACATGCAAGGTTTGTGATTTAAAAATGATATAGATGTAATTGGTATCCAATAACAAGGGGCTAATTTGGTATCTAATGTTAATTGCTAGGAATATAGATGTAAGCCAATAGCTATGAGGTATAAATGATATTTACATATATGGTTGGCTACTAGCTAGTTGTTAGGAGATGATAGTTGTCACAAGAATAATACCCAAGCCAAGAATTGTATGCGTAAACCTAGTTGGTATATAATTAACCATAGGAGGTATTAATTGTCAAAAAATAGAAATATGTCAACTAGCTAGCAATTTAGCAAATCTTTTCACCATACCCTTCTCAATGTGGCGACATTTGAATCTTCGAAGGTTATAACAGAACTTACACCTTTATTACATAAGTAATTGGAGTGCCTTGGCATCAAGAATACAAGAGAGGAAGATTTTGATGTGAATTTAGAAGAGGGAACTTATACAACCAATATTTTCTTAAACCTTTTGTTGCCTATTATATTAACGATTGAGTCTTTTAATAAGGCACCTTTTTTACAAAAAAGGGAAAAGATTACAATGATACTACCAAAATAGACTTATTGTTCGCAATATCGATATCTCGGACCTTATGAGTATCGATAGTAGTGGTATTGGCTTGGAGTTTCAGAGTTCTTGGTTTCGGAGAGTCAAGAAAATAAGAAGAAATTATTTTAAACTAGAAAAAGAATTGAATGGAATAATATTCAATATTATTGAATTATTCGCTCACAATATATATTGTTTCATTTTATGGATATTCGATACTGCCGCCCTTGATAGAAAATACCATAATTTGCATAATATGTTCCTCAGTTTAACACGACCATGTATGCCAGGTTGCATCATCTATCTACCTTCCTAGTTAGGAAATATAATATAGATTACGGATCCACGATTTGTAATGAGGGTGGCCTAAATTGGTTTGTAAATTTCTAACACAATTTTAATGTAAAAACAAGGATTAAAATTTAAAGGGAAAAAATTAAATCCAACAGGGGGTGAAACAACTACATGCTATACTGCTTCTGAGATATGCAACAGGAGGTGAGCGCGTGTTGGGTTAACCGTTAAGCCAATTAGTTAGCGTCTGGTATGGAAGAATTCATATTGAATCCAACAACAATATGTTCGTGCGTGATGGGAACTCGTCGTTTTGGGTCATCAGACCTGGAACTATCCTTGTGGGTAGGGGATCTTAGTAACTATGATCGGATACCATAAATTGAAGATTAAGCTAAAAAACGTTATGCATAAGTCAGCTTTTGTAACATGAGTTCCTTGTATTATTGTTGGATCGACAAAATTCTGTTTGCGTTTATGGATTTGAGGAGATATTCAAACCTTTCTTCAATTTGTTGTTGTGTTCGTAGATGATATTTTAGTTTACTCCAAGAGCCAGAAGGAACATTAAAAGATAAGTATACGCCACATGCAAATTTTGATCGAGAAGGAACATTAAAACATTGAAAAACATTAAAGGGTCTATTGTTGCAAATGTTTAGAGACAAGTATACGCCACATGCAAATTTGGATCGAGAAGGTATCACTTTGGGCCATTTGCAATGTTATATACACGACGTGCAAATTTGGATTGAGAAGGAATCACTTTGGGCCATGTGCAATGTTATCTTTTATCCTGGTGCACTAAAATTAAAATATATGCTATATGCTGTGGGTCGTGGTTGACTTTAGTGCGATTTGTTTGTTTGTATGTATCTAGTAGGAAAGACATCATGGTCCTACAGCGATTCTGTACGCTGTACTATTAATTCAGTTTGAAAATTTGAGGGTGGCCCATGAGCCACCCTGGTTTTATTCTATGTCCGCTTATGATTACATGTATTACAATTTTTCAGCAAATTTACTGACACTTTGCATGATATATAGAAGGTTCTTACTTCATAGTGATAGTGATTTTTATCTTTTTCTATTACTACTCGACACATGTATATGCACATTTCAAGTATATATGATGTGTATGAATCCTACCTTGTCGAGGAGAGAAACACCCCATGGTGGTGTGTGATACTGATGTCCATACTTAAAGAACATAGAATAAAAACCTAGGAATCACGGACACTCCAAAAATCTGGGGCAGTGTCATGTTGGACACATATTGGACAAACCACGGACACTCCAAAATACAATGTCCTGCTCACGTCGTGTCCTTACTTTGTCGTGCCTTATCCGTACACCATAGTTAAAACCTAACAGATCAAGGGAAGTTGTTATAATTATTATTTCGAGGTCAGAATCTTTTTATGCCAGAAGATGTGCGGTGCGGAAGCATAAGCTTTGGGTTTAAGGACATAGCTTGGAATGCTGCAGCTTTATCCAGCTCTACTAAGTTCCACTGTATGCTTCAAACTCCAACTAGTGACCTTTTTGTAGAGTTCTTTAAACCAACAATAAAGCCTTTCAGAGGGCCAAAATAAGAATTCATTCTACCCTTGCTTTATTTGAGGCTGAAATATGGAAATATATAGCAACTTGAATTTAAGCAGAGAAGCTAGCAGGTGTTATTGGCTCTTCAACAATTATGTGGTGGCATTCTAATTTTGAACTAGACTGGAAATTGGACTTTTCTCGAGAAATAGGTACAAAGTATCATATTGTTGGTAGCATATCATTTAAGGATTTGTCTGGAGCTACTGAAGCCGAGGAAATGGGACAATTGAGTTCAATAGTGGAACTGCCTGTATATATGCTATTTGCCAGGAAGAAACACAAACATCATTTGGTAACACAAGTAATGGGTGAAAAGTTTGAAGTCCATAGATCCAAAGTGCGCTGCTTTTGGTTTAAAATCAGTTTATATTGTGGAACTTTTCCAGTTAATAGCATGAACTATGGTATGCGGTTGCATACTGCTTGTTGTAGATCGCCACTTGTACGTCTGATGCTATTTTGTCAAAATTCTTTAAGCTATGTTCTTTTTGGTCTTTTTCTTTATAGCTTTTCTTGGTTTTCCGATTTTACTTCAGGTTGTGTAGGCTGCTTCCCTGAAGAAATCACCACTTTTCATATGGTAGTGTAAAGCTCTTTCAAGGAAAGCTACTTGACAGGATAAAAAAGAAATGATGCATTCTCATTTATCAACTTTACAGAAAATCGATCAAAGAGCTATGCTTGAAAAATACTCTAGTATCTAAAAGCCATAGTGGACCATTTTAATAATATTTTCTAAAATGTTTTATTGTTATTGATCCTTATTCAATGATTTTGTTCTTTGCAGCTAGTGCATCCTGCTTTTCAGGCAATGCTGGGTCATCTGCGTACTAGAACTTTGGACAGATATAAGAATCATCTGGAACAGTCGCTCAAAAGTCAGAAAGGTTTTGCATTGTCTGCTCGAGACTGTACTCAGTCTTGCATGAGCGAATTTGATCAAGGGTGTGCAGGTAACTCAATTATTTTAACCTATTATGTAGGATTTCTTCCAGCATCGCATCCATGCATCTCCCGGGTCGCACCTGCACTGCACCCAACTGCCACCCCACCACTTAATTCCCCCAAAGGGGATAAGTGGCACCCCCGTTGCTCGAACCCGCAACCACATGGGAGGGTGCATCGGTCTTTGCATATATATATCCACTCAAACTGTATGTTGTATGATTATGACTTTTCATTTGGAATAAATTTACTTTTTCAAATATATATATATATATATATATATATATATATATATATATATATATATATTTTTATATATATATATATATATATATATATATATATAGAGAGAGAGAGAGAGAGAGAGAGATATATATATATATATATATATAGAGAGAGAGAGAGAGAGATGCATGCGGCCCGAGTGGTCAGGAGTTCGAACCTAGTGGGAGCGATTCCAGAAACAATTTACCTGGTTCCAAATATATATATATATATATATATATATATATATATATATATATATATATATATATATATATATATATATATAGCACATGTAGGAAGCGAAAAAGCAGAAACTAGTCGTTATGGCTTTTCAGTCGGGATCGGAAATGAATTTTTTGGTCGGTAAACTGATCGGATATCGAACGGACTTCCGATACTTAATTGGCAGTGGCCTTGCATCCCATTGTGCTTGTTGGTTTAGACCCCATCATATATGAACCTGATCCGGTTGGCCTTGAGAGTTGCTCTCGGCCTGAACAGGTCAAACGATCGGTGACTTGGTCGAAATCCAACTACTTAGCCAACCAGTTATATGGTTCTGACAAAGCCAAAATTGGATCTTGATCTTCATTTAATCTTCAATTCTATTATGGTGGCCCCTAATACTGATTCTTTATATCATGACACTCTTGATAGGACTGGATACAAACTTTACAAACTGACAGATAACTCGAGTTTTCAGCTCCAAGCCTAATGCATCCAATCCGTCTAGTCATCATTTAGACACGATACTCCCTTTGGCACGGCATGTCTCATCGTTGTCCAAGTCCACCAACTCAGTCGTAGTCAGTCGGCTAAAACTTGTATTGGTCAAAGATAAATAGATATGGGCTAATATGGCAGGATTAAGGTTAGTCAAAGAAAATAGATGACACAGTATGAATCAACATGACAGGATTATGGTTAGTTAAAGAAAAATGAGAGTAAAGAAGGATACCACAACGTACCTGCTAAAGTTTGATATTTGGGTTTAGCATTGGGTTTGATATTTAGGGTTGGGGTATGAATATTATATTTGTATAGATATATTTGGCTAATTGCGCTTAAAACCCATATACTTTCTAGGGCAAAAATGGAATTACATCCTCCTTGGAAAATAGATATGGGTTTTAAGTTTTAACTAGATAACTTTATAGTTGAAGAGGTGTTAATCCAGAACACTTTATATTATGTACACAATGTAATTTATTACTTTTATGGGAACAAGAGTATTTGATACCACTGTAGAAGCATGGAAAAATCAAATCATGTGCCTCAGGGACATGCGCACAACATATCATGCGCACCCCCAACCAGGCACTCAAAAGACTCAAGAAGGATCATGCGCCAGAGAGGCCATACTCTTAAACGCTTTTCGGTACAGAGCATTTAATGTCCCAAGTGACAGTTGTGTCAGTTGTCAGCCGACACTTGGAAGGCCGTGCAGCACGTGTCCCGTAGTGCACGCAGTCGACAACTGCACAACAACCGAGGCGTCATCATGTTATGATCACATGCGCCAATACAGCAGCAGCGTCATGCGCCATGAGAAGTTGGCGCAGCAAAGCCATCTCCAACCACTTCCTCCAGGAATGTTATTCAAAGGCCTGCTCATTCTTTTAAGGCTAATTTTCACTTAAATGCCCTGAACTTTAACCTTTTTTCACTTTAATACCCTTTACTACTATTTTTATCAAGTGAATACTCTCGACTTTAATTTTTTCACTTAAATACGTTGAACTATTCAACTATGGTTCATTTTCCAGTTAGTCCTAACAACAAATGTCAAAAGACCATAATGCCCCCTGTAAGGACAATCAGATTTTAATTAAAAATAAAAATAAAAACTCTCATCTTCTTCCTCCTAAGCAAACCCTAATCCTCTCCTGCTCCCACCAGCACAATCCTATTGTTGTCCCATACACCTGCCGCCTTTGACCCACCACAACCCCTTCTCTCCCCTTGCATGCATGAACTGGGAGCTGCTGCCAACTATTCCCGCTTCCTTCGCCAGTGATGGAGATTGCAAGCTCAAATTCAATGACTCAAAGATCAAAAGATAGGAGAGCATAATAGATCTATGTAGAGAATTCACCATTTTATTGAAGAAGCAATGATGAAATCACCAATACACTCAGACCCACTTATATATATATATATATATATATATATATATATATATATATATATATTTATATATATATATATATATATATATATATTTGGAAAAAGGGTAAATTTTTATTCCAAAGCAAAGCAATAATCGTACAACATACAATCAAAGTGGGACTCCCACTCATCAAATCCCCATAGTATTTACATCAAATTCGATGTTATGTAGAATGTCCACCGGAGGGGTGACTAGTCCCTCAAAAATTCGACGGTTTCGTTCCCGCCAGACATGCCAAACTGAAGCAGCCAGACGAACTCTGGCAGTCCGGAACCAGTCCTCCCCTCGACCTCTACTATCCCGGATCACCGTGATGATGTCCCCAATACCCTTCCCGGAGTCGCATCCTCCCAACACTCTACTCTGCACCTTCCAGATCTGCCAAGTCAGGTCACACTCGAAGAAGATGTGTCTAATAGATTCTTGTTCCAGACTGCAAAGCACACACTTGGGATCTGGGACCGGCACTCCAAATAAACTCAAACGATCCATAGTCAAAAGACGACCCAGTAGAAGTTTGTAGATACAAAGCTGCATCTTCCTGGCCAGACCCTTGTACCATACGAACTTGTAATCAGAACTCCGAGGAAAGGTGCGCCGGATGAGATTGTAGCAACTCCGGAATTGGAACTCCCCAGTTTCCGGAGACGCTCTAGTCGGCTCCCAAATCCACCGATCAGCAGGCAAGTCCGGATCAATGGCAATAGTACTAATGATCCCACCCAGCTCCACGGTAAATCGATAAGACTCCGGCCTCCACTCCCCGTCGCGAATGATCCGACTACACGTCAGGCCCCGCCTGTCCTCCTGATGTGTCTGGGGCCCCTGATGTCCAATAGCGAGCGCCGATCTATCCAAGGGTCCCGCCAGAGTTTCGTTCCAGACCCATCCTTCATGACCTTCCTGATAGCAGATTTAAGAATCCCCCTGTGTCTCAAGACAGTCTTGAACGTGACGGAGTGATTGTTGTCAGTAGCACACGTCCAAAAGTTATCCTGCTTCACGTATCTGCTATGCATCCAGTCATCCCAGAGAGACCCCCCGTTGATGAATCTCCATGCCAGCTTAAGCGCGGAGGCCTCCCTAATCTCCAGCAACGGCCTAAGCCCCACTCCTCCCTCCTTCCTGGGACGATAGAGCTGCTCCCAGGAGATCGCATGCATACCTCCCCCCGCTAAATGAAATCTGCACAGATCCGATCCACTTTCCTAACAGTGGCAATAGGAAGGAGGATGGATTGCAGCCAGAAATGAGCTACAGCCGTAATCACCGATCTGACCAGCTCGATGCGTCCTCCAAATGACAATCCAGCGGCTTGCCAACCTTCCACTCTCCTTTGGACGTACTCCACCAAACTATGGCGGTCCTGATCTCGCGCATAGTTGACCGTGAGAGGTACTCCTAAGTAGCCCACCGGAAGATCACTCCTCTCGATACCCAGCACGTCAGTCCGCTCCTCCTTCTGGGGACATAGGGAGCTGAAGTACACCCGGCTCTTCTCCCTATTCAACTGAAGGCCCGAGAGGGAATGCAACTCTCCCATAATCTCTGCAAGCGTCTGCATACCCTCCGTCGATGGCTGGATGAACACCAAGAGATCATCAGCATATATGAGGTGGGTGACTGGGGGATCCACCGTCCGGAACAATGGGACCAGCCTCCCTCGGTGCACTGCTAAATCCATCAGGCATGTGAAGTATTCCATAACAAGCGTGAACAGGTAAGGAGACAGGGGGGTCACCTTGCCTAAGCCTACGATTGCTCTGGAAGTACCCATAGGGAATGCCCTGGATAAGGACAGAGAAAGTGGGGGACGTGATGCACTTCCGGATCAGTGCAACCCAGTGGTCCCCAAAATCCATGGCGGACATCAGATGGTAGAGGAAGTCTCGGTTGACCATGTCATACGCCTTCCTCAGGTCCAGTTTCACGCATGCCTTCTCCCCTTCGGGTTTGCTAAAGCCCCTCACCATCTCATGAGCCAGGAGGCTGTGCTCAGCAATCGACCTCCCCTTGATAAACGCAGCCTGGTTCGGAGATACCAAGTCCTGCATGATCCCCTCCATCCGCCGGCACATAAGGTGCGTAATTATCTTATAAAGTTAATTACAGCACGCAATAGGTCTGAAGTCTGCTAGCGCTGTCGCTCCTTCCTTCTTAGGCACCAAGGTCAGGAAGGTGTGGTTCATCTCTTTCAGCAGCTTTCCTTTGGTGAAGAAATCATGTACCACCTCCAAGACCTGATGCTTCAGAGTGTCCCAGTGGCGTTTGTAGAACCCACTGCTAAAACCATCCGGTCCGGAAGCCTTGTTGGGATCCGCCAGCTTGACAATAGCTTCCACCTCCTCCAAAGTAACAGGGACAAGAAGAATGCTATTCCCATACGGAGTCACCAATCTCTTCGTAACTATCTCTGGAAACACAGACAGGTAGTCAGTCTGGAAATAGAGCTCAGAGTAGTACCTGACCGTCTCGTCCTGAATCGCAGCCGGCTCCCCCACAAGATTGCCATCCACATCCAGAAGCTGGGAGATGTGATTCCTATGCTGTCTGGTCCGGATGACATCATAGAAGAACTTGGAGCAACGGTCGCCGTCCTTGAGCCAGGAGCATTTGGCACGATGAGCCGTGCTAATCTCCTTCTACAGCCGCAAGATGTTGACTTCTTCGATCAGCTCCTTCTCTCTTGCCGCTAGGTCCCCATTAAGCATGTCAGCTTGCATGTCTTGCTGGATAGCCCGCAACTCCACCTCCTTATCTTCTAAGGAAGACTTAGGCAACCCATTCACCCATCTCCGAAGAACCTTCTTCGTGGCCTTGAGACGACGTACCAAGCGGAACTGAGCCGTCCCCTCCTGTCCGCTAGTAAGCCCCTCTGAGACAGCCTCCAGGTAGCCCTCCGAGAGATACCAACTGTTGTTGTACCTAAAAGGACGGGACTTCCCAGGAGACCGAGAAGTGAAGCCAACTCGGATGGGGGAATGATCGCTCGTCTCAGCAGCCAGGCCCTCCGCCGAAGTGTTGGAGAAATGTCGGAACCATTCCCCATTACCCAGAGCTCGATCAAGCTGGCACGCACCCTGTTCCGGATCGCTTTGTTATGCCAAGTCCAGATGAAGCCTGAGCGAGACAATCCCTGGAGCGCCGCCTAGAGGAGGCATATCTGAAAATCATATAGGATAGAGTCTGGAACTGGACGACCGCCCACCTTCTTCCCTCGGTGCAGAAGGGCATTGAAGTCCCCGATCATAAGAAGAGGAAGGGACGACGAATCTGCAGCAGCTGCGACACGGGAGATGTCGCTCCACAGGGACTCCCTTCTCCGTCTGTCGTTGTGGCCGTAGACCGCCCCCAGTAAGAACCGAAAGCCACCCTTGTTCGAGAAGGAGATGGCAATCAACTGCTCCGTCATCAAGATCAAGTCTCCATCCCAGCTCTTCGAGTTCCATCTAACCCAGATCCTGGCCATGTCACACAGAGCCAGGTTGTGCAGTTGGGCCCAATGGGATGGGGTCCCACAAGCAAGAGTCTTTTCACCTTTAATCTTGGTTTCTAATAGAACAGAGATGTCATATTTCTCTCTGAACATCACCCCACAAATCTCTCTCCACCTCCCTAGCGAACACGTCCCCCTCACATTTCAGGCGATAATAGCCATTAATTAATGAGAGGATGGGTCCCCTGGAAAACACCCGGATCGGCACCTGGAAAATGCACCACATCCGTCGCTAAAAGATCCTCCTCCATCTCAGTCGGAATGGCCTGCTGGGGAACGACCTGAGAGAGCACCAACGCCCAGGCAGGATTGTCAACACACACCGCCTTCTCTAATAGAACAGAGATGTCACATTTCTCTCTGAGCAGCACCCCACAAATCTCTCTCCACCTCCCTAGCGAACACGCCCCCTTCACATTTCAGGCGATAATAGCCATTAATTAATGAGAGGATGGGTCCCCTGGAAAACACCCGGATCGGCACCTGGGAAATGCACCACATCCGTCGCTAAAAGATCCTCCTCCATCCCAGTCGGAATGGCCTGCTGGGGAACGACCTGAGAGAGCACCAACGTCCAGGCTGGATTGTCAACACACACCGCCTTCTCTCTGTCAGTAGGATGCCCCCCCTCCCTGGAGGGGCCGTTACTCAGCGGCCCAAGAGCACGTCTCTTCCTACAGTAAACCTGCCTCTCAGCCGATCTGCCTCCCCCACGCGCCTCGATCCCCGACGCTACCATGCCTCTAGTAACTATACTACTCTGTCCCGGGCAAGTGGACAACGTCCCACTCGTGGGAGCAAGCTGGGTAGAGACAATGAGGCTCATCCCACCCTCACTCACTGGATGAGTATCCTCTCCCACCAAGACCTCTCCACTGTCAACTCTGAAATCCATGTCACATGGTGAGTCTGGAGCCTCACTCAGGGGAACAGTAGGCTCCACCTGAGATCCTACCGTCGAACAAGCACTGGCCAGATGTCCGAAATAGGAACAGCGTGAACAGGTAGGTGGGACCCATTCGTATTCCATCTTCTGGGTAAGAACCTCTCCAGAAGGAATCTCATATTCCACCACCTTCGGTAGCTCCCCCCAGCCCGAATCTCCACAAAAATTCTGGCGTACATCAACCTCGACCGAAAGGCAGTAGCTTCATCCGCCTTGATCGGGGTGCCCACCAAGCTCGCCAGACGCATCAGCAATGGTATACTCCAAAACCGGACAAGAAACTCAGGGAAGCGAATCCATACAGGTATGGCATTCAGAAGTTTCCTCTCACATCGAAGCTCAGGGGTCCATTCCTTTAGAATGATAAGCCTGCCGTCGAACGTCCAGGGGCCGTCCTGTAGGATCCTAGCGACATCCTTCGCAAGTCCGAACTTCACATAATAGAAGCCGTTCTCGCGGGCAAAGAACTCCATACTCCCCTTAGGGTGCCAGACCCGCGCTGCATAACCCCGGATCTGTCCGTAGAACGGCTTGTTACCTAGGACGTACAAAACCAGAGTGTTCTTCCAGTATGCTGTTACCTTCTCTATCTCCTCCGCAGGGAACGAGGCCCGGAAATCCCTCCCTGCCTTGATTGGCGGCACATACTCCATCGAAGTGGGAGTTTTCAGCCCCCCCAGGTTTGCAGATGTCTGTCCAAGACCTTCCAGCCAGCCGTGTATTCACCTCCGGGGGTGAGACCGATGTCCCTGATCACCGAGATCGACCACCTTACTCTTTCCCTTATCCGCCACGGTCGCCTTTGGCCGCCAGCCCACCGACCTCCCTGCAGACACCACAGGGCTACGGGCCGATGGCCGCACCCCTGACCCGCCCTGTCGCCTATCAGCAGGATGTCGATCCCTAACATGTCCCTATCCTCCTCCTATATTTCCCTCGGTCTTCGCCACACGGCGACGCGTAACCGTCGTCCAACCTCCTCCCTCCATCTGGCTCCCCTGAGATCCAGATCCTGCTCCAAATTCGAAGTTAGGGGCATTTGAGCCACCCCGCAGGATCCGATCCCCTTCCGACACCGAAACCAACCCCGCCGCCGCCGTAGGGGGGCTCCGCCGTACGACGCTGGCCCGGGTGGTCCGCCCGACCCCTCCATCATTGCTCCCGCCTCCCCCCCCCCCCCCCCCCACCGCCTGGGGGGGCTCCGCCGCAAGCTGCTGCTTCGGGGGTCCGCCCGAACCCCCCCCCCCCCCCCCCCACCGCCTGGGGGGGGCGCTGCCGTTCGCTGCCGCTCCGGGGGGTCCGCCCGACCCCCCCGCCTTTGCTCCCGACACCCCCCCGATGCCTGGGGGGGCACCCCCACCGACCAGGGAGGGCAGGCCGGCCCCCCCCCCCCCTTCTTCCCCGAGGTCCTCACCCAGCCGGCAAGAGGGTCAGGCGGCCGCGGGGGAGGAACCCTAGCCGTGCGCACAAGATCGCCCGAGCCTTTTTCTCCCGCAGCCATTATATATATATATATATATATATATATATATATATATATATATATATATACTTCTCTCCAAGGTTCACAGTATCGGAATCGGAATCGGTATCGGACTATTCCTACGAGTATTGGTATCGACGATATCGGTAGTATCGGCAGTTTCGGATCGGAGTATCGGATTTTTTTCGTATCGGAAAACAAATAATTATTAATAAATTATTCACATTTTAAAGCATATATTTTATACATTTAGGCATAATTTTAAGTATTTTCAGTATTATTTCTTAGTAGTTTTGAAATTAAATGAAATAGTAGTCATCCTTACCGATTGGTTTACATACAATAGATTGATTTTCTTCTTTTACATGCTTTTACAACTTTATTATGCTTTAAACCCTTGTTGATTTGTCTTTTTCATTTAATTTTCTTTGCCGAATTGACCGGAAAAGAGACCCCCAATATCGGTATCGGTCAGGATCGGGTATCGGTCGGTATCGTATCGGAACATGCCAAACCGTATCGGTATCGGCTGTATTGGATCGGTATCGGCCGATACTTTAAACCGTGCTTCTCTCTCTCTCTCTCTCTCTCTCTCTCTCTCTCTCTAATCTTGATTACTAGATTTGCAGGAAAGTAATAATTGGGTTCTCTTCCCCTCCTCTAGAGGCAGATCAGATGTGTCAAGTTACCTATTTGTTCTTTGTTCACATTATGTACAAATTTGAGATCAACTAATTGAGAGATGGACACTAGGATATAGCTGGCCACTTCTTTTTACTTGTAAGTTGCTCGAGTTCATAGGTGGATGAGGGGGTGCAGGTCCCTTGGCTGCCATGGAGGAATGATGAGAATGTTTGAGCACTGCCCACCATAGTTGAAGGCAGGGGTAAGAGGTTGGGGGGGGGGGGGGGGGGGGGGGGGGGGGGGGATGCTCAGGGTTAGAGGAATGATGAGAATGTTTGAGCACTGCCCACCATAGTTGAGGAATGATGAGAATGTTTGAGCACTGTAAAACATATATTAGCCTTCTTTTACACCATAGTTGAAGGCAGGGGTAAGAGGAATGATGAGAATGTAAAACATATATTTTACACCATAGTTGAAGGCAGGGGTAAGAGGAATGATGAGAATGTTTGAGCACTGCCCACCATAGTTGAGCCCCAACTCTGAAAGCTGAATTGAATGCCCTACGCTACCAATAAAAAAGAAAACCATGAATACAAAAGCCCCTCTTCTGACAGTGTGCGGCACCCATTTGTGAAGGCAGGGATCCCAGGGGCAGGGTTCATAGGTGGATGAGGGGGTGCAGGTCAGTAAGGAAGGGGGGGGGGGGGGGGGGGATGCTCAGGGTTAGATTAGGAGGAAGACGATGAATCTTTATTTTATGAAAAGCAAAGAACTATATAAAAAAAAGTGTCCAGGGAGCCAAATTGTCTCAAACACATGCTTTGAATGTGACAGTTAAGTATAACAGGAGGTCAACAGAAGGAGCAACTTGAAAAAACTTTGAAACTTCAGGGTATTTAATTAAAAAAAATAGCCTTCTTTTACATAAGTACTTCAACGGACATTATGCAAAGATTTGGTTGGCTATGCTTATGTTATTGAGGGCATCATGAGTCCTGTGTCTTGGAGGTGGATGCAATGTTAACAGAAACAAAACCACAAGTGGAGCTAGACACCAAATTGCCATTTATTACGAGTTCCTTTGCTGATAGAGCTTTTTCCAACAAACACTCATGGACTTAACCTTTTTTAATATAATTCTTCCTTTTGACTTCATTGTACTTTGTTTTGTCATTGACCATTTGCGTTTACATGATCATATGTGATCTATGTTTCTGCTGTAGATTTGGTAGTTAAGCAAGCTGACTGGGATGTTTCTAAAGTTCGAGAGAAGCTTCATCGTGATCTTGAATCTCATACAATGTCAGTTCGTACTGCCAAGTTGTCTGAACTAACAGCTGATTATGAGGTTTACAGAATCTTCTTTCCTAAAAAAATTCAGAGTTATTAGCCTGTTTTGTTTCGTATATATAGGACCATCTGTTATTAGGAAGAAAATTCTAATAAGATAATGATGCAAGATTTTATTTCTGTACAGAAACGACTAACAAAAGCACTTGCTGAACCTGTCGAATCATTATTTGACACTGCTGGGACAGATACTTGGGCATCCATCAGAAAACTTTATAAGCAAGAGACAGAGAATGCTCTATCTGGGTTCTCTGCTTCTCTTTCTGGGTTTGAACTTGACCAAGTAACTTCTGGTACAATGCTTGTAAATCTAAAGGACTTCGCAAGAAGTGTGGTAGAAAACAAATCTAGGGAGGAAGCTGGCAGAATTTTGATTCGTATGAAGGACAGGTAAATACCTTTCTTCTCCGCATTTCTTCATACCAGTTATATTTCTTTCTTTTACTTCCAAATTCTCATCATCACGCTATTTCCAGGTTCTCCACAGTTTTTAGCCAAGACAAAGATTCGATGCCAAGGGTTTGGACTGGGAAGGAAGATATTCGGAAGATCACGAAGGATGCTCGTTCTGCGGTATATCCAATATTTTGTACTTTTTTGTTATTTTAATTGACTCTTGTTTTTATTTTGCTACTATGTGAAATTTTTTTTTTTTGAGCAAGGAGTCTGGTTATGATTGTGTTTCAGGCTCTGAAGCTTTTATCTGTAATGGCTGCCATACGTTTGGATGAGAAACCAGATAGGATTGAGAGTATTCTTGCTTCTGCTCTTGTAGATAGTATGGCTGCCAAAGGGAACATTGCAGCAGACCCGCTTGCTTCAAGTTCATGGGAAGAGGTATTTAGTAATTATTTGCATCTACTTTTAGCTATAAATTAAGTGTGCTGGAATATAAAAGGTTACCTGTTCTTTTGCAAACCAGATCTCTCCTATCAATACATTGATCACACCAGTGCAGTGCAAGTCTGTGTGGAGACAATTTAAAACAGAATCAGAGTACACAGTGACACAAGCAATGTCTGCACAGGTGAGCATCCATATCAGTTGAGATTTTCTTCAGTTTCTTGAGTATTTTTTAGTCTTTTTAACTATTTGTCTGTGAAACTAGAAACTTGTAGATTGATTATCAAGTTTCTAATTATTTGTTAGAGTGCAAATAATGTACTAACTCTAACATGGGATCTTTTTCTCTATACAAGTGTGTGTCGGCATTTTTCTTTAGACTTTAGTTAGACTCGATTCTTTCTGGTAATTGTCCTACTAGTTTAATATTCTGCATTTTTCAGACCGTCCAACAATTACTTTCTCACTTGGTATCTCAAGCGGTGTTCTAGTTTCCTTTTTGAACGAGAGATCAGTGGAGTCTAGTAAATATTTGTGCTGCAGCAAACTAGATTCATTTTAGTGTCCCTTTTATATAGTCAAAAGATAGAGGAACTATCATTTACTTGTTGGTCAATACGTTTAAAGATTAGAAATTAAATTAGCGGACAAACATTTCCATAGTTATGGGGACCAACTACTACTTTGTTTCATGTTTCCTGCATGTCTTTAACTAAACTCTTCATGCATCCTTTTCGTATGGTGTAAGTGCAAGCCAGTAACATCCAACTTATGCTGAAACTAAAATTAAGTGGGATATGTTTGTGATGCATGATATATTGGCATGGCTCCCATGGTCTTAAGAATAAGAATGACTCTTTTAGTTCTGGTGTGATTTCTGTTGGTACTAAATAGTATCTTGCATTTTCATCTTTTATAGTAATTTGTCATTATGCATTTGCTTTTTCCAGGAAGCTCACAGGCGTAATAACAGTCTGTTACCTCCTCCATGGGCATTGATTTTAATGGCAATTCTTGGTTTTAATGAATTCATGGTGCTTCTGAGGTATTGCTGCCACTCAATCACATCCATGTTCAGTTTTTAAGATCCTGCTCACAGCTGTTTGATGAGCTAATTATTTATTTTATTGCTGATGCATATAAAAGCTTTCATTTAAAGTTTTTCATTGCTGTTTGCAGGAACCCTTTATACCTTCTGGTAATATTTGTTTGTTTCCTCGTATCCAAAGCGCTATGGGTACAGCTAGATGTTGCTGGAGAATTCCGCAATGGCACGGTATGCAAGTACTAACAACACATTGCATTTGTGTTGTCCATTGAAAGTTGCACTGCATACACTAATTAAAATCTTGTATATGTACAAGTTACACCGTAATGGTACTTATTATGTTTAGTTCCTCTTGAAATTTATGGCAATTATAAACTAAGCAATCTACCATGTTTGGCATATGGAAACTTTTGGAAACTAAGAAACTTGGTTTCTAAAATAGTTTCTAGAAAGTAGAAGAAACCTAGGGAAAGTAAGTTTCCAATAGGAAATGTTGTTTGTTTGATAGAAACTAAAAGATAACATATTATACTTAATGGTGACACGATGATCATGATAAAAAGAGAGAGAATGCAACTAAGTCAACGTATGAGGTTCCAGCTGGCACTACTATTTTCATCGGTTTCAGATCATTCGGAAGCCATAAAATTGGGTTGCAAAACCTAGCCATTTCTTCTATAAAAAAAATCCATAATGATATCCATAGTAAATATAATGATGCCCTAAATTTCTTTTCACTGTGATTCAAAGTTAAAGGCCTTAAAGTTCCCGACTATGGTTGAACCAAAACTGATATCAGCTACCTGAAGCTCAACTATAACTAGTCACAGAATACTTTTTTGAAGATGACATTCTACACCAATAACTCGGTTGTGGATATAGTTCACCCTTCTTATACCCCTTTATGTTAGCTCTGACCAACTCTTCAAGAATAGAGATTTGGCTAGATATAAAATAATGAAATATATATATATATAAGTATGGGTGCTTAAATCATTATGGGGCTGGACTTTACATGTAGATATGCTTCTGGTAACATGGTTAGGCAACTTCTAGGTTAGCTAAGCTTTACCTAATTTTCAAAGACGGATGTAGGTCTCGCCTAGTTTTAGAAGATTTTGCCCATAAACAGTTTCTACGATGCTAGACAACATGATCAGAGCTATTCTTGGCTGCTAGATGGCGTTGTTCATTTTGGTTTTGTTGATCTTGATGCAGCTTCCAGGGCTTATCTCAATCTCATCGAAGCTTCTTCCTACTGTTATGAACCTGCTAAAACATCTTGCCGAAGCAGGAGAGGGACAACATCAGGCACCGCAACCTCCCCAACCAGCCCCACCGGCGAGCACCCAAAGCTTCAGGAGTCAATCTCAGAGGCAGCCACCTTTGTTGGCGCCTGATTCATCATCGTCGTCAACAGTTTCTTCTCCTAGAAATGTTAACGAGTACACAAGCCATTTGACAAAGAACCACGTTGGTGAGGTTGACACAGAAGCCAGTAGTACCAGCTGAGACGCAGTGACCGGCAAACAAATCTACATAATTTTGGTTGATTCAACAGTCCGCATGGTCCATTCGTGGTCAAAGTTGATATTTAATTATTTTTTTGATCTTGTTTCATCCGTGAACATCCAACAGATACCACGGATTTTACATTTTCTTTCTGAGGAAAGAATTACTATGATTTTTTTTAGCAATAGAATAATCCTCGTAATGTAACATGCAAAATAAGACAACTCCATCAAAAATCCTAGAGTAACTCATGAGTTACTTTTTTGAGTTCACGTGTCATAATTATATTGCAAGTTTTTTCTTATTTTATTTTGAGTTCATATTTCTGTTACTGTAGTCGAACTGCTGTTCTTTGCTCCCACAAAGGTTTATGTTATAATATTAATGAGTATAATTCCAACATTTCCTTCTATTTCTTTTATCATTTACTCCGACACGGAGTCAAATTTCCTCCATGCCTGTCATTTAATAATTGTTCAACTTGAAATTGTAAGCTTTATGTTTTGATCCAGTATCGTCACTCTTTTTTTTTTTTTTTTGCTATGGTCATGTTTCTCGTTATCAAAATGAAAAAGGTCCCAATCAATATTCAAACTCTTACTAACGAATTCAAATTCTATTAGTCTTAAACCAGTTATGAAATTAGACCGAGTTTGCCTTTGCCGGTACACCAATTTCCAGAATGTTCCGGTTTTTGCTTTACACTGACATCTATTCTTTCAGACTAACGTTTCCTAAAATATCCATCAGTTTTTATGCTATAGAGAACTTCACTGCCCTTTCTAAATCCACTTCCCCTCATTTCATTGATGTTTCTTAATCTCTCCTCATCAGCGTGCCTGAGATTTTTCCTATTTAAGCAAAATGAAAAAAAAAAAAAAAAAAACTTGTGTACAGGCAAATGACTGAACATTAAACTAGAAATGCAAAAACTCCAACTACAACAGAGTGTCGACAGCTAAACTGCAAGCTAAGCTGTTGGCCTATCGATCTACTACTCCCATGTCACAAAAACCTAATGCAAGAGCGTACCGGTACAACCTACTTTTTAGCCGTGTCGTGTCATGGATCTAATTGGCACTAGACCGTAGTCTCCTTGAAGCTCTTTGTCAGCCAGATGGCAGTCTCCCTGGGAGAAACCTTCTCCGGGCCGAAGGGCTTCAGTAGAACCCCCAGCTCGTCGAACCGCTCTTGCTGCAGCAGCTGCGCGCTGAACTCCAGAAGCCCCTCCAAGGCCTCTGCCCGCTGCTGGTACGACGACGTGTCGAACCTCCGCCGCGAATCTGACGATCCCCTGCTCGAAGCATCACCGGCTGCAGGGTTCCTGCCCGAGGAGTCGCTCCCGTTCTCGCCCTCTGCTCTGAATATCTGGATCGTGCATTTGTCCTTGGTGAGGGAGCGGTCTCCGCAGTGCGGGGTGGCAGATGAGGAGCCATGGGCCGAGGCAATCTTGCGGATGGAGAACAACGGATCCTCCGATGAGGCCAACGGGAACTCGGCAATCCTGTCGATCCGAGGAGCATTCACCGAAACTTCAGGGGACTCCAGCCGATGGAGAACGCTCGTGTTGCGGTTGTTTGGGGTTTCAAATGCTGCTGGGAAGGGGAGTGATGCCCTGCGCTTGGGCCTCGCCAATCTCTCTCCAGGAGTGCTTGATGGCTGTAGATGCATGAGAAATAACATGATCACAAGAGCATGTGATTAGTAGATACTTGAGGATGAAGATGCAGAAATAGCATGATCATAAGAGTAATGTTATTCATCTAATTATTGGCCCTTCATGCATATATGCCAAATATTTTCAATAAATACTAAAGGTCTGCCTGGCAATTGTAGGGGTAGCGACTATGAGGTGTTTTAGAGTACCGGTTATGAGCGATTATAAGGGGTCCGGTTTTTTGTGGTTTTTGAGTAGCAGTTTTTAAAACAGTCCAATTCATGCTTGGTAATTCACTAACGAGCGGTTTTGAATTTTTTTTACATGAATAAAATTAAATAGGGAAGGGTATTAGCAATTATAGTTATATATTTTTGGTGATATAAATGAAATAAAATAATAAAACCCCTCAAAACCCACCGATTTTGGGTGTTTATAAAGCCACCCAAAATTACATTACATCAGCTTTGGGGGGTTTTTGAGCCGACCAAAACCAGTGCCTCAAAAAACAGTTAGTTCAAAAACACCCCATAATTGATGAAAACACTGTTACCAAGCAGACCCTAAGCAAAGGCCTTTTTTTTTTCCGAGATGATGATGCCATCAACCAGCACAAATAGAAGCAATGGATCCAGTCCATCTTACTTTCATGTACAAAGTATTACTGTTGAACTAGGTTGTCAACTCGAGATACATACTGTGTTATCGATTTGCTTGTGTATCCTGTCGTGTAGTGCATCATACAATAACTTTAGCAGTCTAGGTCTAATATTTCTAAATCTATATATATATGTTTTTTTAATCTATATAAGAACATGATTAACATAAATCTTTTATTTGTTTCATCTTTACATGTCTATGTAATTCGAGAACCCAGATTCCAAGTATAAATTACATGACCAAGTAAAAAAACCACTACCATCTATCCGTCTATATGTTTTGTATCTATCAGTATTTGATCAACTGATATGTAACGAAATGGTAGTCTAGTGTATCGTATTTTAAGATACTTATAATATACTAACAATATAGCTGTTGAATATGTTGACAATAAATTATACATAGTCTAGCATGATAAATCGACGCCGTCTCTAACAGTTAAAACTCTTGGGGTCTGCTTGGCAATTATAGGGGGTAGCGGTTATAAGGTGTTTTTAGAGTACCGGTTATGAGGGGTCCGATTTTGGATGGTTTTTAAGTAACGGCTTTTAAACTAGTCCAATACATGCTTGGTAATTCACTAACGAGTGGTTCTGAAAGTTTTTTACACAAATAAAATTAAATAGAGAAGGGTATAAGTCGTTATAACTACATATTTTTTGTGAGGATATAAATGGAATAAAATAATAAAGCCGCTCAAAACCCACCGATTTTGGGTGTTTATAAAGCCACCCAAAATTACATTACACCGGTTTTGGAGGATATTTGAGCCGACCAAAACCAGTACCTCAAAAATATTAACATACAGAAGTTTTCATAAACGGTCGGTTCAAAAACACCCCACAACCGGTGAAAATATCGTTACCAAGCATACCCTTGAGGTATTGTAGTTGAAGGAGAACAAAGGAGAAGCATATGTATAGAGAATACCTTCCGATTTAGTCCAGTATGAATGCCTTTTGATGGTTCCAACTGCTGCTTAGGTGTACTGAAGGTTTTCTGAGGAGTATATGAAGGAGTCTTCACAAGATTGGGCTCACTGTTGATTACTTTAGTAACACTCGACTCTCCAACTTGGCTGCTGCCAACTGATAGATCTTTTGTCCTTTGATTCCGATAGCCTGGGTAATCTTTTATACTTCTAGTAGAACCAATCGAATCCCGCTCAATTGCAGGTCGGTTCTGCTTCAAGATTTTCTCACTACCTAAAGAATGCCTTTTCTCATCTTTGCGTGCCGAGTAACGCCCATCATCCGGAAATCTAAGTTTCTTTATGTGATTGCTCACGGGATGAGGGACAGGAAGAGAGTTCTGCGTCGGGCTGGACTTGAGATTGACTTGAAGTACATAGGGCTGAAGGTGGGGATGCCTTAGCAACTCTGCAGCCTGGCACATGGAATTTTGTTAGGCAAAATACAGCTAGTATGAACAATATAGCCTACGACAAATGGCTGAACACAATACACTTGGCCTGTGTTCTGGGCTTTTCCGGAGCATGCTTTTGATCAATCCCCTACTGAAGAACAAAAGAACAAGAAAATCATATTAGAAAGACTAGCCTCCCATATGACGGTGTGTATAAGATTTCACATAGCAAAAAGTTGATCAAAATGAACGCTTACAATGAACCAGAGTATGAACCTGGAAGAGGAGCTATTATGGACTTGGTGATTTTGTTTATCAAACCTTGCATATCCTGCTCAGAAGCAAAATAAGATTAAGATGCTTCTAAGTTGAGGATATCCACAATTCAGATAGCGAATGTCATGTTATTCGAATACAGTTAGTTTCAATACCTACGATAAACTTAAATATGTTCAGTAATGTATGAGCACGAAAAGTTTCTGTGCTGATAGACTGCACAACTAAATTATAGCAACCTACGCAATAATCGGTAAGGACATGGCATATTTGAACTGATGCCTTGCATTTATAGAAGCACCAAGGAGATGCATTTGTTGCAGAAGAATTTATTCAACAGGAACACAGCAAACATCACCACTTAACACCATCGTGGTGATCTAAGATGCATTTATCAGAAAAAATTTGTGACTACCATAAGTTTTAGCTTCACTATACAAGAAATCAGATGCAATTTATGGACTACAGAATGGAAATGCAAACAGAAGAAAATTTTCAACGAATGCATCCGCCACTCAAAAAAAAAAAATCAGAGTACAACATTGTGAGAGGCTAGGGGAGTGAGGAAATTGAACCACGACTATCTATAATAGCAAAGGGGGTCCCCCAATCCAATGGATGTCAGTTTGGACAAGCATGCCTTTTGTGCTAGTACTCTCCTTAGTGATGGGCTTTGTGCAAAGTACATTAGTTCACCAAAAATGCCATTAGTGTGCTAAAAATGCACAGGCACAAGATTACCCCTTCACACACGCATCACAGACATGGGCATGTAATGATGTGGTAGTATCCCGTGAGCATCCTTGTTACCGAAATCCACTAAACTAAAACATGAGAATGATCATCTGTTAAAGCACACCACCTGTTCCATCTTCCAATTTTGGATTATGTTATCAACAAAGAGTGGAGAAAACCATATGCATGGTTACCATGTCTTTGGAATCAAGCATATAATTCAAATCGGGAACCTCCCAATTGTTCAGGTAAGGAAAAAAAAAACTTGTTATCTAAGCTATACTTGCTTGATATGAGATCACATTCAATGAATATTAACATACCGATCAACTGCAATGAAAAAATGAAAATGGAGAATAAAACCCAAGTCCACTTAACAAATTATCTTATGCAAGCATCCTAGAGATTTCAAGCGGAGAACATTATGATGTTGGTGCGATTATAGGCAGATTGGAAGTGAGCGTGCATTAACAGAGACACTTAGAAAAGAAAAAAAAATATATCTGGCATACCGAATTAAAAAAAAATTGTAATAACTTAGGAAAAGAGTTGTTGCAACTTACAAAAGCTTTGAATGCAGGCCTCAACGCAGTCATTTCATATATACAGCAACCTGGATAAACCCGATCGTAATAAGATGGTTATGTAAATCATACAGAAAAAATAAGTTATTTCATGCATAAGAAAGACAAATTTACCCAAAGACCAAATATCAGACTTAGAACCATAGGGTATATCTGCAAGAAGCTCTGGGCACATATAACTAGGAGTCCCTACAACCTGCAATGCATCAGACAGTATCTATGTTCAAAACCAGCAAGCAACTCAACTGGAAAGATACAAAGAATTTAACTGTGTAAAGTAACTCACAGAGGAAGCTAGATCATCTGAAGTCAACATTTTGGCGAGCCCAAAATCTCCTGCATCACATGACGATTTCAAAGCTAAAATCTTGGTACAAACATGATGAGAAGAATGAAGACATTAGCAACTTGTAATTGAGTATGCGTAGAATATTATTCAACCGACTTACCAAGCCTTATGCTTTGATCCTTAGTCAGGAAAATATTTGAACACTGAACAAAAATCATGGGAAACCATCAATAAGCAGGTTTCAGAGACAATAAAATAAATCCTTTGTTACACCCAATGGCACTTACCTTTACATCACGATGTAGAATATGGTTCATATGCAAGTAATCAAGTGCCATAAGGAGCTGCACAAGCCACTTACACAGCTTCTGCACGCAGATGACCAATTAAAATAAGAATGCAGTAAAATGAAAATCATCCTCAAGGAAAATAATTATAAAATGACAAAAGAAAAAACCTCTTCAGAGAATAGCCTTCCATTAGCCTTTCTAATTGTTTCTGACCTGTACAAGAAAGAGGACAAGTAAAGGTTACACAGGGAAGACATTGATTTTAGAATCATCCAAAGAAGGCCTACTGATATTCATAAGAAACTTACATGTCCCCTCCCTCACAATATCCTATGATAATACATACATAGCATCCCTGAAAGCAATCATGTCATTATCGTTAACCAAAGAAAAGTAATTATGCCAACATTTACTAAGAGCGTATAAGAAAATTATTCATAAATAATTTAAAGAAAATGAGGGTGAAAACTGGCATAGAGAGCACTTTGTGGATAAATTCTATTAAAAAAAGATAGAAGTTCAATGGTTTGTTTGCAGTAATTACTTTTCTCTATGTGCCGTAGAGAATATAAATAACCTCAGTTCTATCAGATACTGTCATATATATTCAAATAAGTCTGTTACCAATGTCAGAAGGAAATTCTAGGATTAGTAGGTTTTTGTTTACCATCATCGGTGCATAATAAACAATTTTACGAGTGAATCAACAATTGACTAACAGTTTGCAGTTCAGAGCATAACCATTAAATATGTAATATATAGTCTTCTACATACAACATTAGTCATATTACTCTAATTATTGACACAAGGGAAAGTTCCGCAACTTACATATATCAGGTCTGGCTGACTAGGGAATCTACGGCATCTACCTAGTATCATAAAATGCTTTTGACCAAGGAATCTACGTAGGAACCAACAGTTACATGGTCACAATGCCAGATTGATAGATACAGTTTCTGAAGACTCTTGATTCACAGAAAACACTTGTACGTTGAACCACATTTTGACTCTGAGATAAGAAATGCAGGCTCTCGCAAAGATATTGAGATAATAGAAGAGTAAGTCTGTAATGGAGAAGAGAAAAACAACATTGGGACTACACAATATTAAGTAGACAAGGTAAGAGAGAAGCATGGCTAACAAAACTAAAACCTGAAAAAAATTGTAGCAGGGAATAAAATGAATTCTGATATATTCTGAAATAATTCATCAACATTTTGCAGTAACTTGCAAATTGATCAGAGAAAGGTCTATAATGTTGCTGCTAGCATCTCATATAGAAAAGAGATTAAGTAGAAAGTATAAGTTGAGGAATATTTGGAATGTCTAGTTCATAACGAAGATAAATGGGTGAAAATAATAGATGTAAAGAGTATGTGACAAACTATTGCAAGAATGCATGTATCATTGAGATGGTCATTCATTTTAGTATGGAAAAAAAAAAATCTGAACTTAGTATTTCCTGGGCATGGAAAAAGAAAAGACTAATTAAAAAAAAAAAAAAACATGACGCATGAGTTGCATGTCTAATTTAGAGACAGATGAATTTTGTAGATCCTTATAGGTGCAGGGAATATAAAGCTTTACTCATAAGTGATAACTTGGTATAGAACTGGAAACATCATACAAGTATATATTGAAAATGCTACAGTAAACAGCGTTGTCAACCAAGCACCTAGGAAAAACAACTTAACTACTAATATTGATCTTATTCATAGGTTCATTCTGTTCCATATACAAAATATTCACATAATCAGCCATGGTTGCATACAACAATTCTTTATGATAAGGTGAATCATAATAATCAATGAGATAATTCTTGTAATATTGTTAAGAATTGGTTGCCTCACTGACCTTCTCCACCCAAGAATCCTTGTACTCAACAATAAATGGATTACGCACTTTAGAAATGAGCTCCATCTGCAAAGGATAGTATGAAAATATTACATTTGGGGCAGTATAGATCAGATAATAACAAATCAGATACGCATGTTGGTCTCCAGATTTTCACATGTAGTGTCCACTTAGATACTATATGACAAGCGTAGTATGACCTTTCTAAAGCTGACACTCAAATCTCCAAAGAAAATAGTTCATAACAGCTGACGGTTTCAGATTATTGAGGAGAAGATGAGAATTACAGATGCCCCAGTCATACTTCACTGGAGCATTCGGTAAATCATCAGACGACAGGAACAGAAGATGTAAGAATGATTCAAGAGAAGCGGAGGTGACACGTATTGCAACACAACAAGAGAGCCCATAAGTTCAGAAGGAATTTTAAGCAAACTATCAAAAGTTGGCATGCCCTTGATGGTTCATTTGGCAAAGTATAAGGGCCTAATGGCTACATTCATAGTTCACAACCATTTGGAGAGTTTTTTTTTTCTCTAGAAGTCTGATGAGCAACAACCACAGTACATTTCATCCTCATCATTATCATCATCCAAGCCTACCCATCGGAATGGGGTCGGCTCTGGAGCACAAGAAACTCCACTAAAGAATGAACAACTTTTATGACCGAGCGTCAACTTGATGTCAACCATCTATTTGTATCCAAGTCCTAGCAGTAGATAGCCATTTAGCATGAGACGGTCATGCCCTAAAACCTAGACGCCAATTGGCACGTAGGTAGACCGATATATTTGCCTCGGAAGCATGGACACTCCAAAAAAAAAATTGGTGTCTTATCCATGTCGTGTTGTGTCGAACACTCCAGAATATACTGGGACACAGAAAATAAGGTGCCGAATCCGTATCTTCGTGTCCAGAACACGTGTCGTATCCACGTCCATGCAACAAACCTCTTGGTTACGAAGCTTAGGTTCCATTTCTAGCCAGGATCATTCCGCAACCACTTTCTCTTCCCATATTGCATTGTAAGTTATTTAGCAGCATATTAATCGAACTAGCACAAACAGCCCGGCAGTCGATAACTAGCACAGATCGGAGATTACCTCCTGATGGGCTGACCTCCGGCACCTGTCGGTCTGGCGAGCAAGACGGATCTTCTTCAGAACATATCTACAGAAACAGACACGAACGAATGAATGAAGAAATAGCAAAGCAACACACAATCACACAACGACACCAACTACATAGTAAAATTCCTTTGCAATGTGAGAAAAAAAAAGAAAAAAAGAAGAAGAAGTGGACTAACCTCTTCTTTTCGAACTTATGCCTCACAAGAAGAGCAGAACCGAATGCTCCTTTCCCTATCTGCTCCAACACCTCATATTGCTCCATTTCCACTCCACTCTGTTCAACTAACCAAGTTTCAATTTTCCAAATAAATGTATATATCCCTCCTTTTTTTAGTTTCCATTGTGTAAACCTAACTAAAATGTCAGAAATTCATGAAAATAAAAATAAAAATATTAATAGACAGACGAGATCTATAGATGATCCAAGCTCGCAATAACAGTAAAAAAAAATTTATAAAAAAATTTAAATAAAAGCTAAATCCGATCAACGAATAACTAAACACTAGATACAAAATCATATATTGCACTAAAAAGAAAATAAACAATTACAATAATAATAATAAAAATTTATAATAAAAAAAAAATCAAATCGTGCTCGAGTTCCAGCACCAATTGCGAAAAGAAGATCGAGAGTGGTAGTGGAGTAAAGTAATAAATTCAAGAAATGGGGTCGTGAAAGCAAATGATCGATGCGCATTGCGAAAAGACTCACTCGGATCTGGAGCAGTCGCCGGTCAGCACGACCTCCGCATCGCTCCGGAGCGATTTCCCGCCACCGGAACTCTCTCTCTCTCTCTCTCTCTCTCTCTCTCTCTCTCTCTCTCTCTCTCTCTCCTCACGATCGCGTTGTAGAGAGAGGGAGAGGCGCCAAAGACAGAGAGCTAAAAAAAAAAAAGTATAGGAGGAGCGATGATTGAGAAGGGATTCAAAGTTTAAAAAAAGAAAGGAAAAGAAAAGAGAATCAGCAGCAGCAGAAGCAAAAAGGAAAGGAAATCAAATAGAGAAGAATAGAGAGAGAGAGAGAGAGTGATATGATGGGAGGAGAGAGAAAAAGTAGTACTACTAAATAATATAGTAGCACTATTGCTACCAGCAGGCGGGAGGGTTTTTCTTCTTCTTCTTTTTTTTTTTCTTTCTCAGAACCTATTTATTATACGAATAAATAATTGGAAAACGGTGGACACGTCTTCTCCTCCCCACAAACAAATTTCCCGCTATTTTTTATTCTCCATTTTCTGTCCCCTTTTTTTTTCTAATTTATTTATGGTCCATTTTTTAAATGTAGATGTTTCTAAAATAAATTGAAGTTTGGCAGTTTCCGCAATTGGACCCACGTGCTTCAGATCACGGGGATGCTGTGTGGTATCAGCTGTAACCGGCAGAACAGGAAACAGCTTAATTTCTCATTGAGAATCACAGACATGGTAAAAAAAAAATTAGGATAGGACAAGTAGCTATTTCTAATTTTTCATGCTTATTACATAAATTATTTATATTTTGAAACTAATTATACACATTTATCTGTAGTTTATTTTTTTCTATATAAATTTATAACACTTACTATCCCAATATTTTTTAAAATTTATAAATATTATTTTCGGAATAAATTATAGAAATAGTCCATATAATACCTATGAAACATAGGATGTTTACGCAAATCGAAGGAGAGACCGCAGTTAGAGCTGTCAAAATGGGCTAAGTCCGTTGGGCCGGTCCGTCCCGCCCGCCAAAAAGGTGGGTTGGGCCGAGCATTTAGGAGCCCGCCAAACAGGCGGGCCTAGGTGGGCTGGCCCGCTAGTAGCCCTCCCCGTTTGGTTCATGGATTTAAAGAACCAAGAAAGAAAAGTTGTTATTTTTTTTTGTTTGGTAGCCACAAACTTAAAAATTAATTTTCTGACAAGTGGAAAAATTGGTAGAAATATGATTCCACTCAAGACTCATGGAATTGATTTTTCCTTCTCCTTTTCCAACATTTATTACAAAAGTTATGACAAAAGTAACCATGTGTCATTGTTTATTTTACCATTAATATTATTTTTTATAATATTATTTTTATTTTAAAAGGTAAGAATATTATTGGAACATTGTTATATTTTGCTTTCATTTTCTAGGTAGTTTTCTTGTTTTACCAAACAACGGAAAGTAATGTGACAGAAATCCTACTTTTCCATTTCCATGAAAAATACAAGGGAATTCATTTCCTTTCCGTGAACCAAACGAGACCAGGTAAGATAAGGGTAGTTTATTTAGGACCCCTCGAGGTCACATCATAGTCGGTTCTAAGGTAAGCTAGACAAGCCATTGGGCTTGGACAATCCCTCGGTTAGGACAACCCTCCTCCCCTCAAGCCCCTCATTCTCCAGCTCTCCGTCAACTCTTTGCGGTCCACCCCAACTTCTCATTGTTGGTTGAACTGTCAATCTCATGTGTCTATATTTTGATATTCCACTAAAAAAGTCTTGAGACGTAGGTTATGAGTCAGGAGAGCAACTCGGAATCCGAGCTCTACACTGTCGTCAGAACCGGAGACAACTAGCTTCTTAGCGTTTATCCAAAATCATTATTTTTATAGCTTTCAGCTTGTTGTATTTTCTTTTTTTTTTCTATAGTTAAAATGCAAGGGACAAATAAATTTAGTTTCGACTAGGACAATCCAACCCGCTGGCCGGGCCCTGAGTCGCATACATATACAAAGTCGTAGTTCTTGTTCGGTACCTTTAAATTTTCGATCAGTCGCACACTTGGGATTATTGTTCCTAATGGTGACAACTTGGTCACTGAAGGTTTCATCAGTCCGAGTACAAGTAGTCTTGGTAGAGAGCCACATGCATTATTGATGGGTTTCCTTAGTACTTTTCTGTACAAAGTGGGTGCACCATAAATGTTGAAATGATCTGGTCATATCTTTGGGCAAAGTAATGTGACCGAGCCCATCTACATGTCTCTCTTGTGATGAGTGATTACTGCCATCAGAATAATGTTGAGGTGGATGGATGGCAACCTTTTCTTGCTCACTTATGTTGTAGCCTCCTAAAAAGGGTGAACATCAAATGTGTTTACATTACTTCTATCCAGGTCAAGGTCACACCGGAAAATCGATGCGTGAATCGACGTCACGTGTCGAATTTTCATTGGTGGATGTATTTTTTCGAGTTAACAGAGGAAGAGTATTTTTTTTTTTCCAGCCAATCACGTGTTGACATGTGACGTTCGATTTTTTTCGATTTATTTTTTCGGGCTGTCTAGACTTTTCCATGTGTTTACGCTGTCTACTTACAACTTTAACATCAGTACTGTTGCCCATCACTACTATACTCAGGGATTTGGATCGTTAATGATTTGGATCTCCTAATGCCAGTGTTTTCATCAGTAATGTCTGAATGGAATATTGATCACGAGAAATTGTTGATAACTCATGTATCTCATACATAAAATATATATATCCCTTACCTACATTGATATTACAAAACATTACGAGATATTAACATTTTAGAAGATTTAGGTCATACCGTAATCAATATTCCAAGACTATATATTGATTTTATTAACCATTAGGCACCCTATAATCGTCACTCCTTTCAATCGATGAATGCATTTTTCTGTAGCAAGCTGTATCGTCTTAATTCTTCGTGTAGGTTTTGTTTTACATTACAGAGGGATTTAGATGGTACTTCTCAGTTACATGAGTTTTATATTGCATAAGCAAAAGATATGTCTACCTACTTTCCAACTAGCAACTTAAGTCTTGTGGCGCGATCCTCTCATGTTCATAGTTACTTAATGATATGAGGAACACTTCTCTTCACACAGATGTGACAGTACATTATTATATGTTAAGACAAGTCTTAAAAAAATGTAATAATTGACATACAATAGCGTACTGTCGTACCAGTGTCAACGTGGGTACGAGATGTGTCAAGAGAAGTGTATTCTGTAGCATTATTGAAATATCAAACTACCAGAGAAGACTTGAATGAGTCAAACCACTGCCAATCAACAGACTCAAAATGTGCTCAAGCAGTACCCTAAATGCTAGAGCTAGTAGCCCTTGACAAATCATGTCCTAATTAATAGTTTGGTGTATGCTACTTTCTCTGATTTAAATAGTTCAAGAAAAGCTATAAGCTAGATATTAGCTCAAAAGTTGAGCACTTACTGAGTGCTGCTTTTCAAGATATAAAACTAACCCAATCTGCAAAGATCAATAAAGAGGTTTGACTTGCCTGGCTTTGCAATTAACCACGGCACGCCTAAATCACATGCTAATAATAATAATTATTATTATTATAATAATAATTATTATTATTAAGCGTACAAAAAAGGTGTATAACCATATCAAGAACAGTGCTACTTTTAAACCCATGAACACATGATTAGAGATCAAGACCTTTAATTCCAAAGATGCAATTAATTAACTAAGGCTCCACTTGGCCATGCCTGGCTCCTCCTAGTCCTAGATGTCTACTTTTTGATTCCCTAACACCATGTCTTTTGTTGGCTCTCCCTCACCACCAACTTGATCATGTGTCATTAATAAATTAGGTAGGCGCTAAGTTAGAGGACAAGAAGGACTTAGACCAAGGACAACCCTAAAGGTTATGTATTAATATATATATTAATACATAACCTTTAGTTTAGGGTTTAGCACAATAGGCCCACGATGAATAGAAATGGAAAGAATTGTTTTTATTGTGCATAGTTATGTTGATTGGGTGGTTATGTCTCATTACCAAAGGTTGTCTCATTACCAAAGGTTCATAGTATCAAAATCGGTATCAGATCTTTTCTATGAGTATCGAAATTGATAATATCGACAAATTCAAATGGGAGTATTAAAATATTTTTTTTAAAAAATTATTAAAAAAATAGACTTTATTATTATATAATTTGCTATAATTTTGAATATTTTATGTGTTGTTTCTTAATAGTTATAGAATTGAATGAAATAATGTCACCCTTACCGATTGGTTTACCTGCGATAAATAAATTATCTTTATTTACATCATTTTACAGTCTTACTATGCTCGACATCTTTTTCATTCAATTTTTCCTAAAAAAACTGACTGAAAAAGAGACCACCAACATCGATATCGATCAATATCGAAACATACCAAAGCTATCAGTGAAGTGCAAACTATGCTCATGACATGGAAGCATCAAGCAGCAATGACATATATGATTGTGATGTACTAACCTGAGTTTGGCAACATATCCTCGCCTCGCAATTAGATTATTGTTATATTACCCATCAATCAAGGTACATTTTTCAAACCACAACTTGCTCAAGGATCTGAATGTCATATCAGTACCAAAACTCGAGCTGTCTTTCGAAAATTTCGTGAATAATCAAACAGAGTTTAGCAAATCAAATTATATCCAAATATAATTGTGGCGAACTCGTCTCCAAGGCTCGAACTCCGACTACTTGGACCGCATGCATCTCTCTTAACCACTAGGCTATATATATATATATATATATATATATATATATATATATATATATATATATATATATAGCCTAGTGGTTAAGAGAGATGCATGCGGCCCAAGTGGTCGGGAGTTTGAGCCTCAGTGGAGACGAGTTCGCCACAAGTACCCATTACTTCAATATATATATATATATATATATATATATATATAGCTGGAAACATAAACGAAATCAATAGCAACAAATAGCATACAATATTGACGGGCAAATGACCTCTACCTAGTGGTTATGAGAGATGCATGCGGCCCAAGTGGTTGGGAGTTCGAACCCAGTGGAGACGAGTTCGTCACAAGTACCCATTGCTTCAAAATAAAAAAAAATACAATATTGACCTTCAATAAGGAAAGCTAACCAAATAAACAGCATGTGACAATTACCGAGTATTTTTTAGTATAATTAGATTATGTTTTTTTCCCCTTCCTTCTTCCATTACAATGATTTTCCTGCACCTGAATGTACAGGCATTATGAGGCCACTTGGGAGCAGGTTGTCTGTTCTCTCTGCAGTCTGCATGCATATAGACAAGGTATTCATCATCAAATACTTTTCACCTCTTTTAACTTCTCCTTGCTTCCTAAACGTATGAAAGTGTCGGTACGATGTATAAATACATTAATCCTTAAAAGGAAGATAATAATTAACATCCAACAATGTACTGTCACATGAAGTGTGTCCCCATAGCATTATTGTTCAGTACCTCTGTAATGTTGATGAATCAAACACTTAAGTCTGACCAATATACATGTCCTTAATTAGAAAGAAAAGTATCCTGGAATTTGTCGGAAATTGGTACCATTCACACTCAAAACCTGTTCTAAGCAACAAGTCCAAAGATCAGGCACAACAACATATACTAAGGGCAACCATCCGAAAAACTGGGACGGAAGTTCGAATGTACCAGGCACAAGATGCCCTTAAATATTAAAGGAGAATAAACCGAGATGTTTAGGTAGCGACTGATATCATCTCCTCCATGGGAGCTCTCTATTTCACCTATAACCATGGCAAGGTTAAAATTGTGATTATCATGGCACATCCTGTATGTAGTCTGGAGACAAGGATGAGACCCTTGTTAGCATGAATTGTTTGTTTCTCCTCATAAGATAGAGATCCATGTGGGCTTCAAAGCAGCTCCAGCTTTCCATGTGCAGTGTAGGAAGGGGACAACACCTTCTAATGCCCATTGTGAGGCTCAACAAGAACCTCACACTGGGTGTGGGTCTACCCTCAGGTGTAAAGCCTACCATGACTTGTCTAAGTCACCTTCTCAAGAACAGCTGTTACATTTCCCTACAGGTCCAGTCACATTCAGCACTGTTTTAATGCAAGTTATCATGAAGGTGTGTGTGAAGCAAGTAGGGTGCATTTGATTGCAAGGTGAAAAATATGTGGAAAAAAATTAACTCCACGAAATTATTTTACTAGTAAAAAAATTCAATGGAGTTTTAAAATTTTCTTGTGGAAAATTTAATTTGGGTGTTTGATTGTCATTATTTTCCATGGAAAATGATATTTTCCTATGGGTTGGACCAGTTTCATTTTCCACCGTTTTAGAAGAAAATATGAAAAATGATAGTCTTTTGGAAAACAATTCCGTGGAAAATATGTGAAAAATTTGTGATGGAAATATTTTTCATGGAAAAAAAGCCCAATCTAATGTAATTTCCCACACAAGGGTTTCACTTTTTGCGTATGCCACTTTTTACCAAAATGCACGTGGAAACGGCAAAAGCTCCAGCCAAAACAAGTACCAACCTAGCCCTCGGTTTTCAAACTCGTAAAAGATTTCTACTCCGAATTAACATTTGAATGATCTGAACTGATACGACGAATGAAAACATTTGAATTGTTTTGGATTTTATGGAAATTGACCTGTTTGGTACCTATTCATTTTAGCACTTTTAAACCTCAAGCTCTCTAGAACATCATTGTTTTGTTAAAAATAAAAGGCAACTGCAAAGTAGAAGCAACATTTTTCACGTTTCGGTACAATCTAAACATTTCACTTGTTTGCAAGGTTGTCAAACTCGAGATACTACCAAGGATCGTTCGAAGGGTGAACGATCGTAACTCGTGGGATCGTAACACGGATCGTAATATCCCACCAGAAAGACAAAATTATATTTAATATATATTATATATTATTTATATAACATAAATAAGAAAAAGTAACCTTAAAAACCAAAATAACCTTAATATAAAAACGTCATACATGAATTATAAGTCACAAACTCGTGGGATCGTAACACGGATCGTAAGATCCCACGCGTTTCCTCGCCGCGCCGGCTACCAATCTGCGTATAAAACGCGTAGGATCGTACGATCCCACGATCTATCGCGCGAGTTTAACAACATTGCTTGTTTGTTACCAACAGGAACAATAAAAAAAAAGAAAATTATTCCGTAGTTAAAATTTTGCACGTACATACATACAAAATTATGTACTACTTTTTTTTACAAATAGATATAAATCTAAACATTTCACTTCTTTCACAAATTGCTATTTTCTCCTCTCTCTTTTCTTTTCTAATTTCTTTTACGTTATGTACTACTTTTATTGAAGTTTAAAGACATTTACACTTGGCTTAAGAGTTTTTATTTCCTTTAAAACCATATTGTATTACTTCTATTGAATTTAAAACTTTTTCTCCCAAAATTCTCCCTCCACTCTTCGCTCAGACCTACTAAGTTCTTATTCATAACCTAACTCGAACAGGATTGATTCACTCACAGCTTAATGCATTAAAAGACCAGCCGATTAAGGGTCCCTTGAGTGCCATCTAATACAACATAATTATTGTTTACAAACTTGATTTCAAATTCATAGAAGGTTTTAACTTCCATGGAAGTTTGAATCTGCTATAAACATAATTTGGCTATAAGAAATATATTTAACCAAGTGATGTTGCCAAGATCATCATGAGTATAAAAGACTCCTGATAAAAGGTTTATTATATAAAAGACTCATGATACGGATGAGTGATACCTTATGATACGACAAGATCATTATCAGCATTCATCAATTACGACATGCCATATAAAAATATCACTATAAGCTTTGACTACCTACATGTACAATATAAATCTTCATAGTATTTAAGATACAAATGGAAGTATCCTGGTGAGGAGAGGTTACCCTAAACCGCAAATATCCTCTGCCTGCTGAAACCTATCACATTGTCCCGTGATCCGGTACTCGCAATCACCATCATCTCTAATCTCAAACTAGCAAAAGTGAGATAAACTCCTCCCCTAGAATCTTTTATCCGAACCAATGCCTACCAAATGTTCGAAAACATGTGGCGCCTCCCTATGATGACTTAGAAGCAGAAGAGGGTTACTAATTCCCTAGTTCCCCATCAGTACATTCATTTAAGCACCATAGGCGGATTTCAGAGCTAGAGTTTGGGCCCAGAAGATCAAATGAAAATTCCTATGCCTAAGTAGCAGCTCTCCTCGATGTAAGTTTCTTCTTTAGTGACCTAGTTTCTATTTGCAAACTACACACTTGATGTATGGTCAATCAGCAGAGTAATACGTTAAAAAGCATTCGCAAAGCAATGAGTTATAGTAGTTGGATCATAAACAAAGTTTTACATATTCAACCAGAACGTCTTTTCCATTAAAATTAGGAGAACTCAGAAGAGTAGATGTATATGCATGTAGAAAGGAATGCTGAATGTAGCATACACCTCAAAAGGAACAGATCTCACTATCCATAAACAATCAGCAACAAAGGCACGACATAGAGTTACAAAATTGAAGCACCTTGGCTACTTGGAAATGGCTGCAGATGTAAGGATCGCTGTCCTCAATATTGTCATAGTTTGACAAGAGTAAAATTCAACTGCTGAGGACTATTTGAACCATTAAAGTAACTCATCAGGTTTGTCCAAGAGGTGAGATTGCTTCTATAAATATACGTGGAAGTACTTCATGAACACTGACATCCAAAAGCTCGGGATCCCTGTATGAAACAAGGCAAAGCATAATATAAGTTACCTCTTGAATTGGAACAAATGAGCAATGCAATCTTAGGCCGTGTTTCGTTTCGCAGAAAGTGAGCAAAAAGAAAGGAAAATAAAGGAAAATGAAAGTGTATCATGCAGAAATGAGATCCCATTTACACAGTACCAAGTTTCATTTTCCTTTCTCTCCTTTCTTAGCAACAAACATCTAAAGGATTACTGATCCACATGAGCATGGAAAACGAATCTTGCAAAAACTACATCTGGCACAACTGCAAGCGACAGTGGCATAATTCCTGAATCAAATACATAACTTGCTAAATGTTTGTGGCACTCATATTCGACTATCAGACATCTATGGAAAATGAAGGCTGTCGGGTGTTGATCTAAACTTTTCCTAACCATGAAATATAAATGTAACATAACCCTTGAATAATATGGGGAAGGGGATTAACTTACGTACACAAGGTCCTTCCCATCTCAGATGAACTAGGAACGAACCATTGTTTTCGCAGAACAGGTGACTCAAATTGAACAAAGAAGCCATCACTCTGGCCATACTTCCATTTTCTTGTTCCCTGTCCCTTCCAGACCTGCATAGGAATGAGCACAAAGGGATAACTTCATAGATTAATTTACAAGTAATTAGATTAAGCTGAGTGCTAAGCTAGCCTCATGTGCATATTTTTTGCATTGAAGCAAAATACTTCTGCAAAATGAGAAACCACAGAAATTTAAAACAAGAAGACATGAAAGAGATCAAAAAGGGAACCCAGTAAAATAATGATTCCATTATAGCATTCTTAGAAGAATTCTGCTTTAACAAAAGAAATTCTAGGTAGTGTCAAGGAATACTCATTGTCAAGGAATACTCACAAAAGGTCCGGAAGGATGATGCAAGTTTACCTGTGGATATGATATGATGCTCTTGGGTGCCACCAAACAAGCAGCCTTAGAAAAGGAATCCACTGCATATTGTCTTAGAAATGTGAAACAGTCACTGTGAGTCTGCGGTGACTCAAATGCCTGATGAACAAGAGTAGAAAAGCAAGTGTGAGATTCCTGAGACTGCAAAGGTACAGAAGAAGAAACCGATTGCATAAGACGAAGATGAGAAAAAGAGGGGGGAAATCAACCGTCTTACAGTAACTCCATATATTCAATCACACAACAATTGGAGATTTGAAGTAGATATAGTTCTTTTTGTTGGGAAAGAAGCGCGGAAACCTTTTCCCAAACCGGAGAGTACCTGCGAGAGGACCGAGCAATACAACGCACGAACCCAAAAACAATCACACAAAACAATCCACGCAGACACAGAGAATTTTTGACGTGGAAAACCCTTGCGGGAAAAAACCACGGGACGATCGGAGTCCAACCCTGAGAAGTCTCCACTAATGGAATAGAAGAATTACACGCTCTACAAACTCCTCCCGATCCAAATCGGATCCCCACAACACTCAGAAGTAAGAACAATGATTACAAGGCTACGAAGAGCGAGAACGACGAGTAGAAATTACCCGAAACACGATCTCCTTCGAAAACGACCTTCAATCCTCCGTCTTCTCTCCCGAAGTTGTAATGGTACTCTTGCCTCCTTCCTCTCTCCAAGTTGTGTTACGTTGCGTTATGAATTAGGGTTGAGAAAACTCAACTTAACTCCCTAATCCCGCAACCAACCTGGACCGTTGGATTAGATCCAGCGGTGAAAAGTCACCCAAATTCCCGCATCAGCCCCGACGACACAGAGTTCGGCCAGAACTCTGTGTCGGGCAAACAGAACCTATTCGCCAAATTCTGGAACAGCCAGACCGAGTTCGGCCAGAACTCGTCCTGGGACCGAGTTCGGGCCGAACTCGGCAGACCCAGTCCAGAACCTCCCTTAGGAGCAGCAGCAGCAGTAGCAACTCCCAGTTGCCTACTTCCCGAGCTTCTTCGACACACGAATGGCGCTCGTCGCACTCCGGGGTCTTCTCCACATAGGTTGGGAACCCCACCCACTCCAACAAATCTCCCCCTTCACAACTATGGGGAGGATGTCGTCATCCCGACGATCTGCCTGCAGTACTCAAACTTCCCTCTTGGTAGAATCTTCGTGAACATATCAGCTCCGTTGTCATCTGTATGAACCTTCTCAAGCTCCGCGTCCTTCTTCTCAACCACATCCCGTATCCAATGATACCGAGTCTCGATGTGCTTGGACCGGCTATGAAACGTCTGATTCTTCACAAGGTGGATAGCACTCTGACTGTCGCAAAGCAAAGTATACTGCTCTTGCTTCAGTCCCATTTCCTGCAACAGCTTCTTCATCCACAACAGCTCCTTGCAAGCCTCCGTCGCCGCAATGTATTCCGCCTCCGTCGTCGACAAGGCAACATACTTCTGCAACCGGGACTGCCACGACACCGCTCCTCCCGCAAACATCATCACGTAGCCCGAAGTCGATCGCCTCGTGTCTACATCTCCAGCCATATCAGCGTCGGTATACCCAACCAGCTTCGGCTCGTCACCACCAAAGGAAAGTCTCCAACCAGCAGTGCCCTGAAGATATCGTAGAATCCACTTGACCGCACTCTAATGTACCCTTCCAGGATTTGAAAGATACCTGCTAACCGTACCAACTGCATGAGCAATATCTGGCCTCGTACACACCATGGCATACATCAGGCTTCCCACAGCTGAGGCATATGGAACCCGCTCCATATCTTCCTTTTCGTCCTCGGTAGATGGACACTGCTCCTCAGTGAGCTTAAAGTGAGCCGCGAGGGGGGAACTCACTTTCTTCGACCCGTCCATCCCGAAACGCTGAAGTACCCGGTGAATGTACTTCGTTTGGGACAAGTGTAGCAGCTTGGACTCTCTCTCTCGGCTGATCTCCATCCCAAGAATAGTCTTCGCTGCGCCCAAATCCTTCATAGAGAAGGCCGCGCCCAGTTGGCGCTTCAACTTCGCTATCCTAGTGGCATTCCGACCCACTAATAGCATATCATCAACATAGAGCAACAAAATGATGAAATCATCATCGACAAAATATCTCACAAATACACAGTGGTCCGACGTCGTCCGTGCATAACTATGCTCCCCCATAAACGACTCGAACTTCCTGTACCACTGCCTCGGAGCCTGCTTCAGACCATACAAGCTCTTCCTCAACCGGCAGACCAAATGTGACTTGCCCTTCTCACAGAATCCCTCTGGCTGCTCCATGTACAACTCCTCCTCAAGATCACCATGGAGGAATGCCGTCTTCACGTCCATCTGCTCGACCTCCAAGTCGAGACTGGCTGCTAATGCTAGCACCACCCGAATAGACGAATGCTTGACGACAGGCGAAAAGATCTCATCATAATCCACGCCTTTCCGCTGACCGTAGCCTTTAACTACCAGCCTCGCTTTGTATCGAGGGCGAGTAGCATCATCCGTCTGCTTCACTCTGAACACCCATCGATTCTTCAAAGCCTTCTTGCCCTTTGGCAACCGCACCAGATCATAAGTGGAATTGGTGTGCAAGGAACTCATCTCCTCCTGCATGGCCTCCATCCACTCCTACCTGTGTTCGTCTTCCATAGCCTCTGCAAAGCTTTCGGGCTCTCCCCCATCAGTCAATAGCACATACTCATCCGGTGAGTATCTCGTAGATGGTCGACGATCTCTGTCGCTCCTTCTCAGTGGAGCCACTGGTGCTGGCTGTATACCAACAGCCTCCTCCCCTTCAGGAACTGCCTCCCCGGCATGCTCATCCTCCTGAGGGACACCCTGACCACCATCAGCAGGCTGATGATCAAGGTTGGGAGCAACTCCATGTACTGGCTCCCCCATAACTGGATCCTATGCGATGTCCTCTGGAAACTGCTCGAAGCGAAATGACTCTAACTCAGGCAATTCCTCAGCCTCAGAAGGCGTCTCGGAATCCTGAGTGTTGGTCATGGTCTGATCCTCGACGAACACCACGTCCCTGCTTCTGTAGAGCTTTCCTTCCACTGGGTCGTAGAGTCTATAGCCAAACTCATCCCGACCGTAGCCGACAAAGACGCATCGCCTCGTCTTCGGCTCAAGTTTGGTCCTCTCGTCCTTCGGTACATGCACGAAGGCCTTACAACCAAACGCCCGCAGGTGATTGTATGACGGCTCTTTGCCGTACCATACTTTGTCAGGCACATCACCCTGCAAAGGAGCACTAGGAGATAAATTAATAACATAAGCAGCTGTGAGAAGAGCCTCACCGCAATAACTGTCCGGCAAGTTTGCTTCTGACAGCAAACACCGCACCCTCTCCATCAGTGTCCTGTTCATGCGCTCCGCTACACCATTGAGCTGAGGTGTCTTGGGCGGAGTCTTCTGGTGTCGTATCCCTTGCTCTCTGCAATACGCATCAAAGGGACCGATGTATTCGCCGCCATTGTCGGACCGAACACACAACTTCTTGTCCGTCTCCCTTTCAACAGAGGCCTGAAACTCCTTGAAAGTAGGCAGCACCTGATCCTTGGTCTTTAAGGCATAGACCCAAACCTTCCTGGAACAGTCATCAATAAAGGTTACAAAGTAAGAAGCACCACCAAGAGATTTTACCTTCATAGGACCGCAGACATCCGAGTGAATCAACTCGAGCAACGCCGGCTTCCTCGAACTTGAGTGACTTTGGAAAGACACCCTATTTTGCTTCCCAGCTAAACAGTGCGTGCACTTCTCCAACTTTGTAGACTTGAGCCCTGGAATCACCTTCCTGTTCACCAAGTAGCTCATCCCCTTCTCGCTGATATGGCCGAGCCGCCTGTGCCACAACTCGGTAGACGCATCACTGACTGCGTTCACCTCCTGTGCCCCCTGTGCGCTCCCCTCCATATAGTAGAGATCGGACTTCTTGCTTCCTCTGGCAATCACCATCGAACCTCTGGAAAGCTTCCACTGACTGTTCCCGAAGAGACTGAAGAATCCCTCGTCATCCAACCTTTCAACCGACACCAGGTTGAAACGGATATCAGGGACATGACGAACATCCTTGAGAACAAGAACCGCACCCGTCTTCGTTCTCAAATGCACATCTCCAACGGCAACCGCCTTCGACACATCTCCGTCGCCCATCTTCAACACTCCACAGTCGCCTGTAGTGTAAGTGGCAAACAGTGCCCTGTTGTGAGATACATGTGCTGAAGCCCCTGAGTCCACCAGCCAAGAATTGTCATCGCAGGCGAGGTTTGTAATGACCTCATCACCTACGACGATCACATCGCCTCCATGTATCGAGGCCGCCGCTGTAGTGTTCTCTTCTTGCTTCCCCTTGTCGCCCTTCTTCTCTCTTCTAAGCGAAACAGTTCCGCTTGATGTGGCCCTTCTTACCACAATGGTAACACTCTGAGTCCTCGTACCGACCTTTGGACTTCCCCCTGCTCTTGTCTCTGCCACCACCTGGACCCCTGCTTTTGCCCCTTCCGCGGCTCTCTGAAACAAGTGCCTCTGAGTGGTGGGATGTGGATGAAGTGCCCTGAGAACGTCTCCGCATCTCTTCATTCAACACCCCGCTCTTGGCAAACTCCAGACTGACCACGCCCTCTGGAGCAGAAGCGATCATAGATACTCGTACGGTCTCCCACGAGTCTGGCAAAGTACACAGCAGCCACAGTCCCTGAACTTCGTCGTCGAACTTGACTCCCATAGAAGATAGCTGGTCAACCACGCCCTGGAACTCACTCAAGTGATCCGAAATAGACGCCCCATCCTTGTACCGCAGACCCATCATCGTCCGGATCAGGAACAACTTGTTTACCCCGGTCTTCTTCGCATACAAGGATTCCAGCTATCCCACAACGTCTTCGCGTGCTCAATATTGGCAACGTGGTTGTACACGTTCTCGTCCACAAACTGCCGTATGTACCCACACACTTGTATGTACTCGAATGTCCAGTCCTCCTCGGATTTATCACTGGGCTTCTCGGATGCAAACACGGAAAGATGCAGCTTCTTGACAAACAGCAAATCCTTCATCTTGCTCCGCCAATAATGATAGTTTGTGCCATTAAGATTCACCATGCGCACCGGCTTCGCGTCCATCTCTCCTCTCTGGTTTCTCTGTCAACTACTGACACTCCTTCTGAATTCCAGAACCTGGCTCTGATACCACTCTGTTGGAAAAGAAGCGCGGAAACATTTCCCCAAACCGGAGAGTACCTGCGAGAGGACCGAGCAATACAACGCACGAACCCAAAAACAATCACACAAAACAATCCACGCAGACACAGAGAATTTTTGACGTGGAAAACCCTTGCGGGAAAAAACTACGGGACGATCGGAGTCCAACCCTGAGAAGCCTCCACTAATGGAATAGAAGAATTACACCCTCTACAAACTCCTCCCGATCCAAATCGGATCCCCACAACACTCAGAAGTAAGAACAATGATTACAAGGCTACGAAGAGCGAGAACGACGAGTAGAAATTACCCGAAACACGATCTCCTTCGAAAACGACCTTCAATCCTCCGTCTTCTCCCCCGAAGTTGTAATGGCACTCTTGCCTCCTTCCTCTCTCCAAGTTGTGTTACGTTGCGTTATGAATTAGGGTTGAGAAAACTCAACTTAACTCCCTAATCCCGCAACCAACCTGGACCGTTGGATTAGATCCAGTGGTGAAAAGTCACCCAAATTCCCGCATCAGCCCCGACGACACAGAGTTCGGCCAGAACTCTGTGTCGGGCAAACAGAACCTATTCGCCAAATTCTGGAACAGCCAGACCGAGTTCGGCCGGAGTTCGGGCCGAACTCGGCAGACCCAGTCCAGAACCTCCCTTAGGAGCAGCAGCAGCAGTAGCAACTCCCAGTTGCCTACTTCCCGAGCTTCTTCGACACACGAATGGCGCTCGTCGCACTCCGGGGTCTTCTCCACATAGGTTGGGAACCCCACCCACTCCAACACTTTTATCATATTATTATTTACATGTCAGGAAATATATTACTCTCAAATCTGTTGATGTAATGCCTGTGTTCGTATTTCGTATTCTTGGAATACGTGTACGTATTTATTCTTGTATTGCATGATTTTCTTGCTTAATTTCCTTCTTGGCTTGGTTTATTCCTGATTTGGGTTGGTTGGTTCGGTCTGGGATTGCTCTTGGTTCATCATGAACCAAGGGGTGAACCTCCTACCTACCACCAGCAACCCCTTTATTAATGCACTCTCTCATTTCTCTCTCTTCATTCATCATCATCTTCCTTCACCATTAAATTTCTCACCAACCTGTGAGTGAGAGGGAGAGAGAGAGAGCTAGGCAAGTGCATCTTGCTTCATGGAGGAACTCAAATATTATTGTTTCATTCTCTTCCTTGTAGCATTTTAACACTCTTTAGTACTTGACATTTTCCGTTTCCATGGCTAGATTCTTGTAGATCTAAGTTTATTTTAATTTCGGATTTTCTGGGTTTTGATCTATTTAACATTGTTACTTTCAAGTTTTGTTGGTTCCATATTGTAGAGTAGCTCGTTCTACCCCATTTTGACCTAAGGAAGTTCGGATTTAGGCTCCGGATGATGGAGTTATGGAGCTTGAGGACTTGGCTCTCATGGTGTTCTTCTTCTCTGAAATTTTGGAGAAGATGAACAGTGCTTGACTTGACCGCATGAATATTCACGCGGCAAGTGTTCTATCCAGCCGCATGACTGGAAGTTCTTGAGCCGCATGAGAGTCAGACTCACTTAGCCGCATGACTCGCCCTAATTCCCGGCCGCATGTACCTGATTGGCCAGCTAGCCGCATAAGTTCTGAATTTCCTGAGCCGCATGGGCTCATTCCCCATCGTCCGCATATGTGCCCATCTCCTTGAGCCGCATGAACTCTAGCACTTGTGGACCGCATAGGCATTGCTCCCCCGCAGCCGCATGAGTACTCTTTCCTTCTGAGCCGCATATGGTTCCCTTCCCCCGCAGCCGCATGGGTTGCTTCTTCTCGAGCCGCATGGAACCACACTCCCCCCCCCCCGGCCGCATGTACCTGATTGGCCAGCTAGCCGCATAAGACCTATTCCCCCAGCCGCATGAGTTTCCTATCTTCCTGACCGCATGCGCCCCCTTGTCTAAGCCGCATGGGATCCAGTGACCCTGGCCGCATGCGCTCTCCTAATTGGGCCGCATGAGTCTACCCTTTCCTGGCCGCATGTGACTTAGCCGCATGGCTCTCCTATAGCCCTGTATATTGATATTTTATTAGATATTTAACGTCCATTTTATATCCTTACGCCTTTTGTCCTGAACTTGAAAATCATGAATTCATTTGTATGTTTGGAATTGATAATTGAACACGACGTGATAGTGACCCGTAGTGGTGCACTCCTGACATGATAACCTGGCATGACCTGATAGTGGCCCGTCGTGGCGCACTCCTGACAAAGTACACCTGACATGATAACCTGGCATGATTTCTCGAATAGCTGTTGCGACGGCTACCTGACATGACATGACCTGTATAATTGATCCTGACACCGTGGGCGATTGTGCTTGTACAAATAATCCAGTCCTGTTTTGCATCATGTCTAGGAGGGGACTCCTGAGTACCACGGTCAGGAGTACCCACTGAAATGGACTAAGGTTAATGACTAGTATAATTCACTAGACATGAAGAGATGTTCCCCAGTTACAGGCGATCCCGTTATCCTGGCCGCAAATGTTTGGACTTGTAGCCTGCCGACGAGTAGAGCACATTTCCAGCCCACTGTCATGTGGGGCACTCTTGATTGTCACTTAAATAATTGAACTCTATTGTCACTCTAATGCATTGTACTCTCTGAATTGTCACTATAATGATTGCCTGGATAACCTGGATAGCTGCAGGGCCTGTGACTACTTGGAGCATCTCATTGCATCTTGCTAGTAACTAGGATTGTGATAACCCTAGTTAGTTAATGTAGAAAGCCGTAGGCAATGATTGGCCGTGATTGCTTGGATGGAGTTTAGTCCAGTATAGTATTGTCTAGAATTGATTAATTGTAAGATTGTACCAGAATGATTGAATGATTGTCACTCCAGATTGTCATTATAAAGATTGTCACTCCAGATTGTCATTATAAAGATTGTCACTCCAGATCGTCACTATAATGATTGTCACTCCGGATTGTCACTATAATGATTGTCACTCCAGAATGTTACTTGACCTGATTTCTTATATTTATTTTGCCGATAAATGGTGAGAGAAACCAAGTTCCGTTCAGACGAAGGGTTACAACCCCGGTCCTTGTTTGGTTTACGGGTTGTAACCTGGCTATCTGAATAGTCCCATGGTTATCTCATCGTATATCATCCTGTCATGCTTTCTTTCCATATATCCTGTCTTTTAGTGATTCTATGCAAGATTGTCTTTTATAATTACCCATCATGCTTTTTCTTAAAACTACTGCATTTTATTATGTAATTATACTCTTGTGCTAATTGCTGGTTTTAGTTCTTAAGTGAAGCCTCCTTTGTGGCACTTGCTCTTTCTGGGGTCTGACCCAGCTGGTTTTGTATGGCCAGATACCGGAGCAGCACCAAAGGATCTCCCTGCTTTTCAGCCCGATGGTGGTCACCAGGCGTAACCAGGACAACGAGTGGGTTTATTTTTGCTCTCCCACTCTATTGTAAAATTATTCTTTTGAGGCGTTTAGCCGCCGAGCAAGTGTTAGCTCGTTTGCAACTTTATTTACTGTCTGCCTACGGACTGTAAGCATGATTGGCAACTCGAGGTTGATCATGTATGACTTAAACTCTTGCTAGTCCTTGCATTTTGTACGACTAGCTTCATGATCATCTGGATATGTAATGTTTGGGACGCCTTACAATTGTATATTTGGTGATCTGATATCTTGTGATTATTATTAGTTGGTTGAGATTGAGACAATAGGCTATTTTATGACCTTAAGAGACTGATGGATTGTAGTGAAACCCTCACATATCTAGACAGCCGTGACCGTATGGCGGTGTGGATTCCATTCCGTTATACGTAGCTGGCTATGTCTGCCCCCGCTCTCCAGTATTCTGGTTCTGGGACGTGACAGTTGATAGAGAAAAACTAATTCAAATAACTCAGGAAAAGAGAGAGAGAGAGAGAGAGAGTAACGAATCCACCTTATCAATGTTCACAACTGGAGCATATTTAGCGGTACAGGTCTTCTGTTTATCAAGAAGGAAATAGACTCTTGGATCCACCTTTCCATTCTCATGCCAGGCTTTTATCGTTGACTCCATTGTATCAACAATAAAAGCACAATTAATTTGACTTTCTTCCTCAGATCCAAGTTTTCCACGCTACAAGCAATATCATCAAATTAGCTGACAACAATTTGAGCATTCTAGGTTTATAATTACGTTCATGCATGTAAAATTACACAGAGAGTTTTTCCACTACTAAATGCAGCTGTTTTTAGGCATAACTCAGCCAAGCCAAACTCATGCAATACGAATATCCAAGGTGCCAAAGTAAATACAGTTCAAGATAATGAGCAATTGGTAATTGGTATATAAAGCCATAAAGGCATAAATCTGCAAGTTGGGCAGTGTGATACTTGGTCAATTGTTTTGTTGTATGCAAGGTTGTGAAAAGTGCTAGGCACTAGTCGGACGGACACCCGCCGCCTAGCGCCTAGCCTGCCTCCTAGATCAAGGCGGTTCAAAAATAAATAAATAAAACCCAAAAAACCTACTGAAACTTGCAGAAAAAAGTTCATAAAATCCAAAAACATGCAGTAGGGCGTCGGGCGTGTAGACGGGCGCCTAGGCGGACATCGGTCGGGCACCATGTGCCTAGGCGCTGCCTAGGCGACCGCCTTTTAGAACAGTGGTTGTATGCCCTACTAACTACATAATAATGACATGCTGATGGAGATATAAAGTCCAAGCTGCTAAAACAAGTATTCTGTCACTTCTTTTTTCATTAGACCAATCACCACATTAGAGATTGTCAGTGTCTGTCTAGCCTGGTGGTGTGACAGATGATTACAGTAAAATGCATCATCTGAAAGTTAATATAAGCCATAAATCTGCAGGCGATACAGGAGATCAATTTAAACTACTTACAAAAGCTAACAACCCTGAGACTTACATGATTAGCTCAACAAACAAGCTGTATCCATTTAATTCCAAACCAATAAGGCCATCTCCATAATAAGAAAGAAATTCAAAGAAGAGCATGAAGAATAAAGCACAACAAGATATTAGCATAGACATGCAACTTTTGCTGGTCAATACGAAGTAAAATATACCACATATAGTGCACTTACCAATTCTGTTTGCAAAGGATCCAAATACTTTCCCATGTCAATGCTTGATTGCATATTGTCTACTTGTACAGCTCGGTTCCTTTCTCTTGCTATTGTGTGAGCTTCTTGATCTTTCTTGATACTTCTACATTCTGCGGATTGTACTGCAAGGCTACTTGGAGTGCAGCAACTGCCTGCATAAAGGGAATGATGAAGACCAAAGTAAAAAAAAGTAGAAGAATAGCAGATAATTCAGTAACAGCAAAAAAAAGAAGCAGGCATGTATATAGACTAATACCATAAATTTGTATAGGTCACAGGTCGTCCGTCAAGTGGGTCAGCGGGGCCATTAAAGAAGATTCGCAAATCATAGACGCTCGTGGTCGAGCTATATAATCAAAAAAAATTTGCTGATCTATAATTATAGCCGTCCAAAATTTTGCTACTTCTGGAGCCATTTGGTTTCAGATTTACATCATCCAGATAGTACAAAAGTTTAGTCCAAGAAGTAACCTAGATTGGTATCCCCTATACTCTCCACTTGTATAGTACTGGCAAAGAATCATCAGAAAAATAAATCTAAGAGAAAAATGATCTTTATCTAAACTTACATCTTCATAACGCTCCATTGCCTCCAAAACACACCCTTTCCTGAAGTGCCCCTGGAAGAGGATCAAACAGGTAGCAGACAAGAAATCAATGAGAAAATATAAAACATGGTTGGACTAATAATTGGAATTGGGCAGTGGAAAAAACAGCTGAATGGACAAGAATAAATTTTCTAAAAATGTCAATATTACTTTCTCCCATTGGGGGTTTAGTGTAATTGTCGTCTCAGCATCAGCAAGTGCTTTATTGAGCTTAACCAAATGCAAGAATGCGGCAGCACGATTGCTGTCGAATACAATAAGAGAGAGAGAGAGAGAGAGAGAGAGAGAGAGAGATCCCCACCAGAGGTCCCCCAGAGGTTGTAGGTTCGAGCAACGGGGGAAGCACATTTAATTCCCTATGGATGAATTAATGTGAGGGCAACCATAGTGCATGCCGGTTACGGGTGCGGTGCGATACAGGTGCGGGCCTTCGGCTGGGAGTGCAGCCTTCGGGCTTGAAGTGTGGCCTTCGGGCCGAATTTGTAGGCCTTCGAACTAGAAGTCTGTGTGTGTGTGTATATATATATATATATATCGGCTGTGGCCCATTTCTGGCTGCAATCCATTCTACTCCCTATTGCCACTATCACGAAAGTGGAGCGGATGTGTGCAGACTTCATATGGAGGGGTGGTATGCAGGCGATCTCCTGGGAGCAGTTTTGTAGACCCAGGAAGGAGGGAGGAGTGGGGTTAAGGCCGTTGTTGGAGATCAGGGAGGCCTCTGCGCTGAAGCTGGCATGGAGATTCATAAATGGGGGGTCCCTCTGGGCTGACCGGATGCATAGCAGATATGTGAAACAGGACAACTTCTGGACCTGCACTACTGACAACAATCATTCAGTCTCTTTCAAGATTGTCTTGAGACACAGGGGGTTCTCAAATCTGCTATCCGGAGGGTCATGAAAGATGGATCTGGAACGGACCTCTGGCGGGATCCTTGGATAGATCGACAATCTCTATTAGAAATCAGAGGAGCCCCGTCGAATCAGGAGGACAGCCGGGGGCTGACTTGTCGACGCATTATCCGTGATGGAGCGTGGAGGCCTGAGTCCTATCGTTATACTGCGGAGCTGGGTGAGAGTATTAGTTCTGTAGTCATTGATCCTGATTTGCCTGCTAATCGGTGGATTTGGGAGCCGCCAGAAAATTTTTCGGGGACTGGAATGTTCCAGTTTCGGAGCTGCTACAACCTCATTCGGCGCACTTATCCTCAGAGTACTAACTATGAGTTCGTATGGTGCAAGAGACTCGCCCGGAAGATGCAACTTTGTGTTTACAAGCTTCTTCTGGACCGCCTATTGACGAGGGATCGACTTAGTGCTTTTGGGGTGCCGGTTCAGACCCTAAGTGTGTGCTATGCAGTGTGGAGAATGAATATATAGGGCACATTTTCTTTGAGTGTGCCCTGTCATGACAGATCTGGTCTGAACAAAGTCGGGTTCTGGGTGGTTGTGACTACGAAAAGGGGATTGAGGACATCATCACTGTGCTCCGGGATAGCAGAGGAAGAGGGCAGGACTGGTTCCGGACCGCCAGAGTTCGACTGGCAGCCGCTGTTTGGCATGTATGGAGGGAACGGAACTGTCGCACCTTCGAGGGGCTAGTCACCCCTCCGGTAGGCATCCTCCATAACATAGAGTTTGATGTTAATGCTATGGGGAACTGAAGAGCGGGAGTCCCACTCTGATTGTATGTTGTAAGATTATTGCGTTGTTTTTGGAATAAAATTTACCATTTTTTCAATATATATATTGTAGAAGCATGGAAAAGAAGGAAATTTTCTATGCGGCTCGAAATCAACATGGAGCCTCATGCGGCTCAAAACCCAGAAGGCTTCATGCGGCTCAAAACCCAGAAAGCTTCATGTGGCCCAAAAGCAACGGAGAGCCTTATGCGGTTCGAAATCAGCCTAAAGCAATAAATGTCTCCTTATGTAGCTGGCCATAATTACTCTGACACAAAGATGACAGCTCTGACATGAAGATAACGTGCTCCTGAAAAGACGAGAAAATCATCATGACATCCGGCACAGTTCACGAACCAAAGAAAACTCTTCATGCGGCTCGGTCATGAGACATTCTTCATGCAGCTCGGTCATGAGACATTCTTCATGCGGTTCGGTTATGAGACGTCTTTCATGCGGCTCGGTCGTGAGACATTCTTCATGCGGCTCGGTTATGAGACATCTTTCATGCGGCTCGTTCGTGAGACATTCTTCATGCAACTCGATCATGAGACGTCCTTCATGCGGTTCGGTCATGAGACATTCTTCATGCGGCTCGGTTATGAGACAGTCCCTCATGCGGCTCAGCCAGGATACATCCTTCATGCGGTTCGCCACGGAATAGTAGTTGAGACACGTGGCAGAGACTGACCAAGTCTTAACAGTTCAGATTTACTGCAACAAACAGATCATGATCAATCTCAACCAATCCTCAGCTGTCTACTATAAACCGAGTCTCGAGGCACAGTTACAACTATGTGGCCCGAAATTTGCCACGCGGCTGTACATCCCATCCCTCATGAATTCCTATAAATAGCAAGGTGTTATTCCCTTGCAGAGACACACATAGAGGCATAAAAAAAGCACACAAAGCTGAGAAGCAGACTCTTCCCTTCGTGTCTTCAGAGAGCATTTCTTCACCTGAGCCGAGGTTGCGTTCGATCGTCCAAAGAGTAAGGCAGAGTTGATAGCACTTTCCCGAGCCTCTACCGTCACCCCCCAGAATCAAAACTAAACAATTGTACTTAGATTGCTTTTTCTAGGTTTTGTTCCTAGGCTCTCTTTTGTACAAGCGAGTTTGTAATTGTGAGTCAAGTTCAGTCCTCCCATAAAATTGTTCTGTTCTACGACGATCAATGGCAAACACGATGGCGACTCTGCTGGGGACTAACTTCTCCACTGCTGATAAGTTGGTGACGCAATCGGACGCAGCCAAACTCGGCTCCACGCAACAAATGCTTGTTGTTCGTTTCGACCAGCAAGCGTTCGAAGAGATGCTCTCCGAAGGGAGCGCTAGCCCAATCCAGAAGCGGGCCGGCCCGTAGGACGTGGAGGCCCAAAACCGTTGCCTCTCCCCAAGCTCTGGAACAAGCTTTCTCTGCTGCTCAAGACAGCGAAGAAGACTCACGTACGGCCCCACTTCAGGTCGCAGAGGACGCTGATGTCCCCAAATCCGGCAAAGAAAAACACTACGATGCTGGATTTGCGGGGGCAAACGGGAACTCCATGCGGTCCAAGAAGAAGCCGCATAAGGGTGTGGGCCGCAGGAAGAATGCATATGCGGCCACCAATCCAGCCGCATGGAGAATGCATATGCGGCCAACAATCCCAGCCGCAGGGAAATGACCTATGCGGCATCCAATCCTAGCAGACGGCCATCCGCCCTATGCGGCTCGGATTCAGTCTTCGACCGCCTCTCATGCGGGCATGACCTCATGAGGATGTGCCAAACTCTATGCGGCACAGCTTGGACTCTTCCTACTACGCACCCTCGGGTGCTAGAACAAAGAAGTCCAGGACAGCGCAGACTCGTCGAGCTCAGTCAACTGCCCCAACTACTGACCGTCAGAGAGTCCCGCTAACTGTTATACGGGCCTCTGATGGAAAGTTGTACAGAACCGTCCGTGTCCAGCACCCGGCGGCAAACGGACAAGGTGGTTCTCAAGAGTCTCCCAACAATGATCGAGGACAAGTGCTTTTACTAGCTCCGCATCAGGGAGCAAACATGATACCTACGCACTCGTGTGCTCGGAATACCCGGGCCCACAAAGCGAGTGCAGAGCTTGATCGAGATGTCCTTGACTTGCGAGATGTGATCCTTCACAAGCGCAAGGAAAGGGAAGAAACCTTGGCGTGCAAAGAGTCCTTCCATGGACGTCACTGCACTCAAGTCATTGTCAATTGCTGCTGCAACAAGACAGCAGTACAAGAGGACCGGCAGTCCGTCTTCCAACGACTGCAGCAGCCAGGACCTGTCCTACAACAAAGCTCGGGGGACGAGACGCTTCCTTTCGCCTCCTGTAATTCTATCCGGAAGGTCCCTACCGGCAAGGGAGGGAAGAAAATAAATATGTCCAGCCCGACAATCTCAACCAGCACGGCCAAGAAACTCTCATCTAAGGGGTTGTCCACAGCCGTCACAGGAGGGGTTTATCAAGGTACCCGCTCAAAGACGAAATCTTCATCACTTGGAGATTCGTCATCTACATCCCTGGGGGTAGTTGGAGCTGGGGGCAGCACTCCTCAGAACATCCACAACAATTCGGTGTTTCAAGAAGATGAACCAGGGGAAACAATCCCCCCAACAGATACAACAGACTTAGACGTCCCTGAAAACGTCCAAGACGAGGCAACCTCCTATGCAGGGGGTAGCACCTCCTCCGAGTCCGAACCAGAGGATAATATTCCCACATACCCCGACGACTTCTCTATGCGAGGGTATGATTCGGATGACACGTCTTCTACAGTTCCTTCCACTTCTCCTCATGTGAGGACGGTATTCATGACTGATAACAACCAAGACGGTCCCAGTGATCGGCAGCGTCTCGACACTCTTGAGGCCATACTCCAAATCTTGGTTAAGTCAGTGGACGAGATCAAGGCTGCCCTACCGGCTCTACAAGCAAGGACACCTGGTCAAATAAGCTTGGGTCCCGCCGTCAATGCGGACTCAAACACAACCGCGCCAACCCCGGACAACAATCCACCCGGAATATCGGCTCCCACTGCTGCAGAAGAAGCTAGGGAGGCAAGAAGAGAAGTCCAGGAGCTCCGTGCAATATTTCACGCCCGAGAATTCTCTCAGGACCTCAGGATACGACAGCCGTATCCCGTTGCGTGGAGAGATGTCCCCTTTCCCCCACGATACAAACCATTCAATATCAATCCATATGACGGGAAGACCTCTGCGAGCCGGTATATGACCTACTTCGAGGTCACAACAGACCATCTGCCGCATGACGACGCCAACCTCACGCGATTATTCATCGGGACATTGGAGGGGGTCGCGTTCGATTGGTACCGCAACCTGCCGGATAACTGCATCCATTCCTTTGTCGGCTTCAAACATATGTTCTTGGAAAGGTTCTACGAGGTGGGACAAGATATGACGATGTAAACCCCATGGACGTTGTTCAAGGAGAAAAAGAACTGACAAGGAATTACATCGAACGGTTTCGCCAAACCGCAATGAAGTTGCCCTCTGGCAACCCGGACTCTTCTTTAATTGAGATTTGCCAAAAGAAGCTGCTCCCCACAATCAGTCTCTGGATGGGCGAAGATCAATTTAAAGACTGGAAGGCCTTCATCATCAGCGCCACTAGCGCAGAAGCAAAATTGAAGAAGGCTCGCCAACTGGGGCTGCATATCTCGGATGGAGAGGATAAGGGCAAACGCCCTAATACCAACAGCAACAACGGCGGTAGCTCATCTAATAACCGGGACACCAAAGGCAAACATGCTATGGTTGCCGATACAGTCCAGAAGCCTGAACCAAAGCAGGTAGAGAAACAGTGGTCTCAGGTGACTTACTCCTTCGAGGATAGCCATGTCAAGCCCATCTTTGACATGCTCTTGCAAGGGAATAGAATTCAGCTCCCTCCACCGAGACGTGAACCTCGACCTGCAGAGATGGAGAGCCCGAAGTACTGTCACTTCCACCGCTACGTCCACCACGCTACTCAGGACTGCTTCCAATTGAAGCGGTACATCCAGAACCTCATCGATTCCAAGGCTCTGTCCATTGATTTCGAGGAGGTAACCGTGGCTGCCAACATGGTGTCGGTCCAATTCGACAGCTTCCCTCTAATGAGGACTCAAGATGGCGTAGTACCCATCCCCCAGGCAACAATGGAGGTCACTAATCTTCCACCTCCCCGAGACCAGACGACTGGACTGGTGCCCCTCACCACGTCACGAGGGGAGATCATGTGGGTCCACCCGGACTTGGTGCCTGAAGTAACCCAGTCAGCATCATCCTCCACCGGCAAGAAGAAGTGCGAAAAGGCTAAGTATTGCCACACAATCTCAGCCGGAACCGAAGTCCGGTGCACAATCTCAATCCATACCGGGTAACTCGGCTGAAGATCGTCAGCCGGCCACTGCTGATGCCCCAGGACCTTCTCAGCCTCCGCCGGCCGACAAGCCTAAGCCAAAGGAGACCCGCTTCGACAAGCCGCTCCGTAAAGACGCACCTCAGGGGCTGGAGAGGTCTTACAATTTTGACATCCTGGCACAATTGGCCAACACACCAGCAAAATTGTCATTATATGAGCTCTTGAGGCTCTCCAAGGATATTCGCGTCGCACTGAGTGAAGCACTCCAGAATGCTGACGCTTATTTGGCTCAGGTCAAGCTTACAGGGGAGAGCTCGCCAGCGGATTTCCAAGACAGTAATTGTACAGGTGCAATGCCCAACATCGTGTTCACTCCGCAGGATATGCTCATCAAGACCAACCTGCACGATCGCCCTCTATATTACACTGGATACATTGGCGACATCAAAGTAGACCGGATGCACATTGATCCCGGTTCTTCAATAAGCATCATTCCGTAGAGCTTGCTTCACCTCCTGCGCATCCCTATGCATCGGCTAACACCTACCAACACCGCCATCAGCGGTTTCAATTCAGGGATAAGCTATCCTATTGGGAAGATTCGCCTGAAATGCCAAATTGGCGACCTCCAGTCGGAAGTGACTTGCTACGTCATAGACGCAGATACGTCCTACAACATTCTCCTGGGGGCGTCCTTGGATACACGATTATATGATCGTGCCCTCCACATTGCACCAGTGCTTCAAATATGTCGACAAACACGGCTTCGTAAGAACAGAATTCGCCGACGTCGATCCCTTCAAAGGGGTTGAATCCTACTATTCGGATGCCTGCTTGTACGAGAAATCGAAAAAGCACCTAGTCGAAGGGGATGCTCAAGACCGAACAGAGGCTACAATGGGATCAGAAGAACCTCTGAAGATCCATCTCCATGCCCCCAAACCAGGCAGAACTGCACCTCTTGTAGCCACTCTGCGTAAAGAAGTAACCAGTCTACCGGTGTTTACTGCACAAAAGGAGCAAATGGTTATCCGACTCCCAAGGTCTAGCCAAGGGCCGAAACTCACTGTGGAGCCAATGACAATCAGACTGCCAAGAGCCGGCCAACAACAATCAGAAGGGATAAATCCTTCTGTTAAGCCGATGGTCATTCATCTCTCCAGGGCAGCTTGGAGACTTCATGCATCTCATGGAGAGCGAGTCCCATTTTCTCTCCAGGTGTGAAAAAGGTCCCCGTGCGACGGTTGTACATCTCGACAAGATCCATGAACAGCTTCTTGTTTATGGGCAGACTATAACAAGTGCCCCGTATGGCATGATAAAGACCAATCTCGTGCAGGAGTTCCCAATATGTCCGCAAGATCCACAAGGTCAAATTGATCCATGGAGGGGAGGGGTTCATCCAGTTCAGCAGTGACAGCCGACCAGTAGGGTAGGACCCCTTTTGAGCAATCTGGTTCATAAAAGTATCAGCTTGGGATAACCTAAAGTTGGGACCCTGCACGTTTATGAAACTGTCCGGGGCCAACCCGATCACAGAACGGCTGACCGGTATCTTGCCCGCGACTACCGACCTTGATGTTGTGTTATAATGAATATCACCCACGAAGATCCCCTGCTGGCTTGGAGTTAGGAAGTTCACCATTTTTCTGTCAATTAGCAGCATATTAAACCAGGACAGCGGAAAATAACGTTCCATCTGAGGAATATGAATCACCATCCCGCTGGAAGAAAAACTCTAACTTTCAAATAAATCTAGGATGCTGGAGTTCGAGACAGTCAAGGCATCCCCAAAGAAGAACGCGGGTTTCAGATGCGCGCCTCCTAATTGCCCCGAGTTCATCATGCCCCAGAGGTAAAAGAAGGATTGGGTGCTGATGACCCTCAGCCTGTCCTCAGATTGATTTTTAGTAATTTGGACTTACACATATTCGACCATCTGGTCGAACCTCACACCCAGGGCAGATTGAGCCTGACCTACCAAGAGCTCCCCCGAGGGATTGATCGGCAGCTTCACTGAAAAGAAAAGAAGAAAGAAGTTAGAAGATAGCAGAGAAAACCGCTTAATGCTTTCCGAGCTTATACGGCTCTGTTAGGTGGGCGTTCATGCGGCCCAGTCCATAAAGTGCTTATGCGGTCAGGGGACATCTCTCATGCGGTTCGGTCATGAGACATCTCTCATGCGGCTCAATAATGAGACATCTCTGATGCGGTTCGATCATGAGACATCTCTCATGCGGCTCAATAATGAGACATCTCTCATGCGGCTCAGTCATGAGACATCTCTCATGCGGCTCGATCATGAAGCATCTCTCATACGACTCGGTCATGAAGCATCTCTCATGCGGCTCAGTAATGAGACATCTCTCATGCGGCTCAGTCATGAGACATCTCTCATGCGGCTCAGTCATGAAGCATATCTCATGCGGCTCGGTCATGAAGCATCTCTCATGCGGCTCAGTCATGAGACATCTCTCATGCGGCTCAGACATGAAACATACCCTATGAGACCCAGTCATGAGGTATTCATGCGGCCCATACGGCACAGCTCATGCAGATTCATCACACAGAACTGGAGCAGTTCAGTGAAGACAAAAAGAGCATCAACTATGCCGAAGCATAACAGAGAAGGGCCCGCGCATAAAACATGCGACATAGCCATTGTATTTAGGGTTTGGATTAATGCAGTTTCTTCCCATCGCTCTTACCACTAATAGGAGGATGAACGTCGGGGTGGATCGAGCTTGCCGTATTCGACGAGAAAGCAAGCCCTTTGCCCTTCGCTGCAGCACTGGAAGAAGCTTTAGGAGCTATGGTTGATCGAGAGAAGAGGAGAAACGGCGACTAGGGCAATAGAAAGTTTGAAGAAAGAAAGAAAGGACTTCTCTCCTCAAACTTCTCGTATTTATAGGCTGGCAAAGGCGCGTAGAGCGATAGACACTGCTTCGGATTTCGTGCTGGCCGAAGGATAAAGGCGACTCTTGGGATTCTATCCAAAAGACGGCTCCAAATCATCAAAGCAAATAAAAAACAATTAATGCCGAAGTGATGGGATGCCCACGTGGCACGAAACCAGTATGCGGTCAGAGAAGCCTATTGTAACGCCCCAGTCCCAAAATACGTAGGACTAGGAACGTAGACATGCCAGCTGTATTCATACGAAGTACACTCCAATATATGGAATCCTCGTATGTTTACATAAGCTGTAAAATGCAGTAGAACCATAACTAATCTCATCCACGCAAAATAATTGAATAAAAGACATCATATAAAGATAATGAATTGTCTTGATACAATATGTTGGGCGGAGACAAATCCACTACCAACAAGTAAAGGAAAAATACATAAGAAAAGATATGAATTTGGCGAGCGAAGCGAAGACGATCCAAGCGCAATCATCCTCGAAAAATAGAGATAGTCACGACTAGAGCTAGAACACCTGCGAAGACAATAGCACACACCTGGCAAGACAACCAGGCCCTCAGAGGGACATAACAAAACACATAATATCATGCCATATAAACTGAATAAATATTGCTCAAATAGATATGTAATAGGGTACCTAACCGTACTATAGTGAATATGCAATAAAGAACAAACCCTTGACGCATGGGCCGGATCAGGAAAATCAGAAATCAGGACCGTACCTCCCACTGGAGATAATCGGCAATCAGGACCGTACCTCCCATTGGAGATAACCGACTATCAGGACCGTACCTCCCATTGGAGATAACCGGCAATCAGGGCAGTGCATAAATGACCCATACATTAAGGAGCTGTTCTTCCCACCCAATGCCTATCATGTTGTATCCACAACAGTAAACCTCTATAACCGCTAAGTCAAACTAGCATACAACCTCTATTAGCGGTTATTCCTATCGCACGGCTTATACGCACCGGTGGCCAGCCAGTCACGCATGTCCGTATTCTACATGCGACACACAACTTCGTTATACCACGTGTCAAGGCCATGAATGCAACACACAAGGTGGTCCCTTAAATCTAGGTTTAATGTGTAAGAAAATAATACATAGCAAGAAACTGAACAGTAAATTCTAACAGGTTATGCCATGTATCATAGTTTATTTTGCATAAAGAAAATAATGAACATGCATGAAATATGAGCTAAAATAATTAAACAGCAAATGGCAAGGTGTCTTGTCTGGTAGGACGCCTGGTGTACTGCAATGATCAAGGTGGCACGATCTGCAACTTCGATGTAACAACTATGCAAGGTGACCTCGGGTAGTGGCACAGACAGTCCCATTGGGTCCAGAAGGGTCAATTTAATTAGGGTGGACAGGAGAAAGGACAGAATTGGCAGGAGGATAGGAATAATGGGCTTAGTCACGGGCTGGAGGAAATTTCGAAGGAAGTTAGAAAAATAATATATACGATAAAAATATTTATAAAAATATATTCTATTTTAGTCAAAATAAATATTTCCAAAAAGGCTAAAATTATTAAAAATAGTTTTTAGTAAAATATAAAGAAAATTCAAAAGTGTTTTTAGGGTTATAACTAAATTTCTAGGTCAAAAAGCCGTATATTAAAAATACCAAAGATAATACGTTTTTAGGCTAACTTAAGGCCAAAACTATAATTAAATAAATGAACATAATCTACTGATATTCTAGGGCTTAGAAACTGAATTTGAAAATATAGACCAAGCCTAATACAGTAATTCTTATTACAAGAAAATTTTGGAAAATTTATCATCTAAATGTTTTTATTTGATAAAAATATAATAAAATATTTCATATGACAAATATCCCTAATGATTAATAACATATATTTATGTACATACATATGTACATACATTCATTATGTAAAGTAGGGTATACCTAGTAATAATAATAATAATAATAATAATAATAATATTAATAATAACAATAAAAACCATTAACCTAATGTACCTCACAATAGTTTAATAATAATAATAATAATAATAATAATAATAATGATTTTGATAACAATAATGATAAAAGAATACTAATAACCATAAAACAATTTAATATAAAAAAATCACGAAGCAGTTGTTCAGCCTGTTCTGCTTAGGGAACAGAAAAGGATGGAAACAAAAAAAAAAAACTTAAATTGTAAAGGAAGGGGAGAGACCGAGTGAGCGACTGTGTGAGAAGTCGAAAGAGAGAGAGAGGGCGAGAGAAAAGAGCGGGAGAGAGAGAGCGTAGTTGAGAGAGAGGGTGAAATAAGTGAGAGGAGAGAGAGGGGCGCGGGATCAGTGGTGAAAAGGGCGGTCGAACCGAGATCCGGCGGCGGAGGGTTGACGGGAGGCGGAGGGTTTGACGGGAGGCGGAGAGACGAGCCTGAGAGAGAGAGGCGGCGGAGCTCTCTCACTCCAGCGGCGGTGGAGCGGAGGGTTTGGGAGCGGAGGCGGACGCGCTGGCTAGGGCTAGGCCGGCGGTCGGCGGATTTGGGGAGGGAGCTGCGACGCGAGAGCGGCACGGCGGAGAGGTGGCGAGTCGCCCGCGTCGGCGCTCACGTCGCCTGGGCGGAGGCGCTGGGGTTTCCAGGAGGCGGCGGATCATCGGGGTGCACGCGCGCGTGGAGTAGACACGGCGGCGGCAAGGGTCGGCGGGCGGTGGTTCTGGGGGCTCGTCGGCGGCGTCAGCGGCGTCGGCGACTAGGCGAGGTGAGCGGTGGTGGTGATTTTAATTTAGGTTTTCTTCTTCCTTTATTTGTTGTTTGGGTTTTTCCAATTGTCGCCGGCGTTGGCGCCGGTGGTGGTGGTCATTGGTGGCGATGGCGGTGATGGTCGTGGTGACCGGGGTGGCTGTCTATGGCGGTGGTGGTGGTGTTTTGGTTGGCAGGGTCGGGAAACAGGGGGGTCCGGGCAGTGCCGGGGCGGCGCGGTGGATGCTGGTGGAGTTGGGTGTCACGACCCGCACCCGGATATACGGATACGAATACGTAGACGACGCCCAGCCTACGCCGCAGTATCGGCGGTAGAACGCTGTCTAGTACCCAAAATGTACACTACGTCTATAAGGCCTATAACTACAAATATACTCTAGTCACATCACAACAGCTAGGGATGATAAGACAAGAAAGATAACTAAAGCACAAGAACAACTAGAAACTACTAGAAGGAATCATAAGACAGGAAAATAAAGAAGGAAAAACAAGACGAACTAAGGATAACTACCAGGCAACTCACATACAAGAATAGTGAGATCCACCTCAGCTAGCAACATCATGAAGTCCACTAATGGTATAACTCCTAAAATATTATCAACGGTATCCTGTCAGAAAAATGAGCAAGTACAAGCACTAACAGCAGTTCCATGTGAATTGACAAATTCTATAAGAGACGGTATAATGAACTACAAGACAAAGATATATGAAGACTTGGGAACCGTTCGGAAGCTGAGTTACAACCCTTAAACCAAACAAGGACCGGGGTTGTAACTCTTCTCCCGAACAGAGCTTAGTCTCCAATCAAGGTACAATATAATGGCATGTAGAACATGTGAGTAATCTGAATATCATAGCATGGTGAGAAAGTACTGAATGTAGAACAGAACAGGATAAATGATAAGATAAAGTAAATATAAAATGTGCCTCGAATATTATAGCCTAATGTGATCGGTATGGGTCAAGAATCAGGCTTCCAGCCGACCGGCTACAAGTACATGGACTCGGTCCGGCCGGGATGGTAAGCTATGGAGCAAGTAGTAGCACAGGTCAGGCTATACCCATCGTGAGGTGAGGGTATAGCTATGATACAAGTAGTAACTCAAGGTGGGCATTGATCACACTATCTATAATATTCCCCATTCCCCGAATAGTATACGGATCCGGACATAGCACGTCATGACGCGGGATTCCCTAAGAGGGGAGCAAGTCCGCTTCAGGAATCGGCGTCAATACAAGTACAAGAATCAAGACCAAGCAAGTACCAGTATCCCAAGAAATCCAGGAATGACATCTCATGACAGGAATCCGACAATACTAGTCCGTGAACTATCGTGTCTGAGAATCAAGTAAGACACTACGACTGAATCGGATATAGCAAATATCAAGACAATGAAAACTATCAGTGAATGTACTCGCCTGCGGTCCTGAGCTGTCAAATGGGATCGATGCTCAGAGTGATGCCACAGACCTAAAGATAAGATACATATAAGCTAATTAGGGTTCAACAGTGTTAGGCTTGATTCTATAGTATAAGCTACGTAATCTAGGTCAGACTCAGTCAACTAAGTCAAACTAGGTCACACTGAGTCACACTAGGTCAAACTAGGTCACAGAAAGTCAAACCAAGTCAAACTAGGTCAAATTGGGTCAATGGTTGACTTACAGTTGACTTTTAGTCAACTGGTCAACTCTGGTCAACTCTAGGTCAAAACTAGTCTAACCTAGGTCAAATGTTGACTCTACTTCGACGTTCAGTCAAAGCAGTCAACCATGGTCAAACGGGGTCAAAGCTAGTCTCTATAAACATTCACAGGGTCAACATATCAATTTCAGTGATTGTGAAATTACTGGAATCGATGGAACTCAAAATACCACAAAAGGAGAAGGATTATAATAATAGGACGAAAACCTACAGATGTTGTCGGATGATAAAATAAATATCACCAACGTGTCCAGAATGGTCAAATCAGCTAGGATAGCCTACCCATAAGTCCAATTTGGACACAGGGGCAAAAAGATAATTTCAGATCAAAACGGTGTCCGTGTCGGACCCACTTTGCACCGAAAAATGTGCCGGAATAAAAGTGCACAAAACCTAACAAATTATATGTCCACGAATCCAGAATGACGATACGAACCCAACGGTATATCCAGAATTGGATTCCGTTGACCCGATCTCAGATTGGTCCGTTGACCCGGATATTGGAAACCGATTTGCACGGAAAAGCGTGTCGGAGCCAATGTCCTCAAAACTCAGCAAATTATATGTCAACGAGTCCAGAATGACGATACGAACTCAACGGTATATCCGGAATTAGATTCCGATGAGCCGATCTCAAAATGACCTGTTGATCCGGATATTGGTATCCGACTTGCACCGAAATGCGTGCCGGAACCAATGTCCACTAAAATTTAGCAAATTATATGTCAACGAGTCCAGAATGACGATACGAACTCAACGGTATATCCAGAATTGGATTCCGATGAGCCGATCTCAAAGTTACCCGTTGACTCAGAAAGTGGGATCCGCTTTGCACCGAAATGTGTGCCAGGGCCCACGTTCTCCAAATCAAGCAAACTTTATATGAAAACATGCCAGAACGACGCCACGAGTCTACTGGTGGTGTCAGAAATTGAATCCGGAGTCCCGGGTTCAAAAATGGAATTTTACAAGTACAACACTAAGAATTCGAACGGTCAACTTTGGCGTCGAATTCGACCGACCTAACAAGCTCAAACTGAAATGAAATCTAAAGGGGGCAGGAAGAGGGTTATACCAGCTTCGCACAGGAACTGGTAGCACGCCAACCAGAGCTGCGACGGCGGAGTTACGAGCTGACGAAGTTGGCATCACGAAACTGTCCAAAAACAGTTCAATTTAAAACGTCAACTTGGTGGCCAGTTTTGATGTATCAAATGACGAAATTAACGGACGGAAATTGACAGGAGTGAAGGTGGATATACCGAGATTGAGACGGAACGAAGAAATCGTCGATCCAACGGTCGGATTTCTCGAAAAACGGGCGCGAAGTCGCTGCGACGAAACGCGAATTCTGAGTTCGTTGCCGAGCTCGCGCCGACGGGATTTCGTGCGAAATGCACGAATAGCCTATGCGGCGCGTCAGGGAAGTGGCCGGTGGCCTGGGGGAGGTCGCCGGGGTCGCGCACGGCCGGGGGGGGGGCTCGTCGGCGGCGGCGGCGGGCGCGCGGCAGCGCCAGCTGCTGCTGTGGCAGCTGCTGCAGCGTTGTCTGCTGCTGCTGCGTTGCGCTACGCTGCTGCTCGCTGGCCACCCACCTACGGTGGCGCGGCGGCGGGGCGACTGCCTGGCGGGGTCGACGGCGGCGGTGGAGTGTGGTGGTCGTGGTGGGATGGTGTTGTTGATGGTGTTGGTGAGGGTGAAGATGGTGATGATAATGGGAGATGATGATGATGATGATGATGATGTTGTGTGTGGTGTTGATGGTGGGGATGGTGATGAAGAATGGAGGAGGAGTTGAAGTGAAGAATGGAGGAGAGGGTGGTGATGTCGGCTAGCTAGGAGGGGGGGGTGTTTGTACTGGTGAGAGAGAGTGAGTTGTGGGTGTGAGTGTGAGTGTTAATAAAGAGAGAGAGAGAGAGAGTTAGTTATTAATAGAATAGGGAGAGAGAGAGAGATATTTTGAGAGAGGGGGTGGGTAGTGTCGGCTGTGAGGGTGATGGGGGTGTTGTGTGTGGGAGTGTGGAGTGATTTAAGGAGGAGAGAGAAAGAGAGTTTTATATAAATATATATAGGAGAGATAAAAATGAGATATTTGTAAATTAGAGAGAGGAAGAGAGATATTTTAAAATAGGAAAAAGAGAGAAATTATATGGAGGTGTTTGGGTAGTCATGATAGGGATCACATAAAATCTGGTTGGGCGTTGGGCCAAGTTTGGACAAGCTTGGGGCCAAGATTTAATTAAAATAATAAATTAAACTAATTTAAAATCACGGATGGAATGGGAGCACAAGGGAGATCAAATCGGTGGCACGCAAGTGGCACGTGCATAGTAGGCTCAAAACAGGCCAGGGTCATATATTGGGTCGTCTGGATTGGACCGATGTCGGGCCCGGAAATTAAGTTGGAAATTAAATCACGAATTACGGCAGACGATAAATTGGTCTAAATTGACCTGAAGTTGCGCGAAGCAAATGGAGCATAAGAAAACAAGTTCGAGTGGGACACGAAATATCAATATGAAGATAATCTCGTCTACTACAACTTCAAGAAGGAAGCTTCCAGAGACTGGCATCCCTGATGCTCTAGAATTCCAAGTCACGGTAAAGAGCATTTAAGATCAAAATTAATTAAATAAAAAATGAATTATCGAGAATAAATAATTTAGAAAATTCGAAAATAAATCCCGAAAATTCAGGGGACTTACATTGGGTGTGGCTGCTGCAGTTGTGTCCGGGTTGGGCGACCACCGGGAAGGAGTTCAAGGTGGGCTGCAGAAATAAAGGACGGTGGTGGTAATGGCGTGGAGAGGAGGAGAAGGCAAGGAATCGGGTGCAGGGAGTCGGGTTGCTGGGTTTTGCGAGGGTGGTGGAAAGTTGGCGAGGGTGAAGGTGGCTGCGGTGACGGTGGTTGGCCACTGTAGTCACGACATTCCGACGATGGTGGTGAAGACAGGGGTTAGGATTAGGGTTAGGGTTTAGGAACTGGAGATTAGATAATTTGGGGATTTATATTGTATCGGGATTGTCGGCACAAGAGAGAATAATGTATATGTAAAAACTAATGGAATAAGAATTTGGACGGGGAACACGGACACGAGGCACGCACCATTGGTTTGTGGAATTTGTGGATGAATAATGAAAAGTTGGAGGAGTACCTGCCTATTTATAGGATGTGGGAATTCCCAATAAGATATGGACTAGGAATATTTAAAACCCAAGTAGATAAATCATCAATTTAATTAAAATCAATCAAATCAATTCCATTACAAATCCAATTAAATCTAATTTAATTCCCTTAGTTTAAAATCAAGTCAATAAATCAAATTTCAATTATTTAACTATTTAAATAAATACCTAAATTCAAATCAAGATTTAAATTGCCAAAATATTTTCAAAATATGTTTTCCAAAAATGCTATTATAATAATTTCGAAAATTACATTAATATTTAAAATAAACCAATAAATAATTACAATTATATATGTATGCACAAATAATGTTTTCATAATTATGTTTTTCTAGTATACAATAAAAATATTAATTATTTTTAATAATTGCATAAATGAAGGCTTTTAGTAAATAAAATAACAACTTGGTAGTGATAGTAAAATAATTACTGCATATATTATTTTGAAACTATAAAATAATAAATAAAATATTTTTCTAAAATGTGTACGCTCGCACATATTCGCACTCGTCGAGCAAAAATAAAATTTCGTGCGCGACATAAAATACGACTACGCGACGTACAATACAAAATTTTAAATCCGTACAAATATTAATAAAAAAAAATATAGTAGAAATTTAGGGGTTTTACATCCTACCCAACTTAAAAGAATTTCGTCCTCGAAATTAAGAATTAGTAGGGGGGTGAGAGGACACAAGGGGGTATCAATGGGGATCCAACCATGACAATGTTTTCACAAAATCATGTCGTAAGAAATCGCGATTTAGATCGTAGAAAAAAAAAATACGGTATGGTCACGGGTAATGAATGAGAGTCACGATTAATAGAACGAAAAAATTCACTTAAATTAAGCGATTAGAGGGTCTTGATAGGGTCGAGTAGTTTAGGATGACGATATAACAATATCGAGTGAGAATGGTCATAGCCGATAGGAAAGATAGAGGAAGTTATAGTATAACACCTTCGTCCTTCTAAAATAAGTGAAGGCGAAAACAATAGAGGGTTCAAAGGAGGCATTATGAATACGTGATTCAAAGACGATCGAATAATTTCAAAAGAATTGTCAAGGCAGTCGTGGATGGGATTGTAAGGGCCAAGTTTGGTTATGTCTCCATCCACGTAGAGTAATAGACAAAAGCGAACCAAAGTGCACTCGGTTGATCAGACCATCATGCACCGGTTCTGATTAGACCATATGTTAGTGGACATGCCCAAATAACATATGTCTTGAAACAAGCCTGATAAAAGAATAAGCTTGCAAAAAACTAGGCTACATTAGCATCATTAGTCAAGATAGTAAAAACATAGGCACGAGAGATTAAGATTGAAAGAAGCGGAATGATTCTAAGTTATATCTTGTGTTGGTCTCTATACAGTCGTCCTATAGTCTTCTTGTCTAAGTCCTTGGTCGGCTAGACGGGTTAGGTCCTCTAGATTCTATGATCTAAATAAGCTTGCTAATATAGGTCACTAGGTCAAAGGGGTTGCTAGGTCATAAGGTAGTCTACCCAACTTAAAGTATTAAACTAATGGTGTTTTGGGACAACTAACTAGTAGGGTCAATCTCTAGCAAGCACGAAGGGAAGATAAGAATAGGGATGGAAGGAAGCAAGCAAGATGCAATTGATGAGTCAAACGGTAGATAAAATCAAGGAAAGAGGTCAAGTATGTGGATGAGATCCTAAACTTCCAATCCTATTCGCAGGCTTGCTTGGTACGGTAAAGTAACCAAACAATTTATCTTGACCTGTATGGGCCACCACAAAAACATGTAACGTCCCAGTCCCAAAATACGTAGGACTAGGAACGTAGACATGCCAGCTGTATTCATACGAAGTACACTCCAATATATGGAATCATCGTATGATTACATAAGCTGTAAAATGCAGTAGAACCATAACTAATCTCATCCACGCAAAATAATTGAATAAAAGACATCATATAAAGATAATGAATTGTCTTGATACAATATGTTGGGCGGAGACAAATCCACTACCAACAAGTAAAGGAAAAATACATAAGAAAAGATATGAATTTGGCGAGCGAAGCGAAGACGATCCAAGCGCAATCATCCTCGAAAAATAGAGATAGTCACGACTAGAGCTAGAACACCTGCGAAGACAATAGCACACACCTGGCAAGACAACCAGGTCCTCAGAGGGACATAACAAAACACATAATATCATGCCATATAAACTGAATAAATATTGCTCAAATAGATATGTAATAGGGTACCTAACCGTACTATAGTGAATATGCAATAAAGAACAAACCCTTGACGCATGGGCCGGATCAGGAAAATCAGGAATCAGGACCGTACCTCCCACTGGAGATAACCGGCAATCAGGACCGTACCTCCCATTGGAGATAACCGACTATCAGGACCGTACCTCCCATTGGAGATAACCGACAATCAGGATAGTGCATAAATGACCCATACATTAAGGAGCTGTTCTTCCCACCCAATGCCTATCATGTTGTATCCACAACAGTAAACCTCTATAACCGCTACGTCAAACTAGCATGCAACCTCTATTAGCGGTTATTCCTATCGCACGGCTTATACGCACCGGTGGCCAGCCAGTCACGCATGTCCGTGTTCTACATGCGACACACAACTTCGTTATACCACGTGTCAAGGCCATGAATGCAACACACAAGGTGGTCCCTTAAATCTAGATTTAATGTGTAAGAAAATAATACATAGCAAGAAACTGACAGTAAATTCTAACAGGTTATGCCATGTATCACAGTTTATTTTGCATAAAGAAAATAATGAACATGCATGAAATATGAGCTAAAATAATTAAACAGCAAATGGCAAGGTGTCTTGCCTGGTAGGACGCCTGGTGTACTGCAATGATCAAGGTGGCACGATCTGCAACTTCGATGTAACAACTATGCAAGGTGACCTCGGGTAGTGGCACAGACAGTCCCATTGGGTCCAGAAGGGTCAATTTAATTAGGGTGGACAGGAGAAAGGACAGAATTGGCAGGAGGATAGGAATAATGGGCTTAGTCACGGGCTGGAGGAAATTTCGAAGGAAGTTAGAAAAATAATATATACGATAAAAATATTTATAAAAATATATTCTATTTTAGTCAAAATAAATATTTCCAAAAAGGCTAAAATTATTAAAAATAGTTTTTAGTAAAATATAAAGAAAATTCAAAAGTGTTTTTAGGGTTATAACTAAATTTCTAGGCCAAAAAGCCGTATATTAAAAATACCAAAGATAATACGTTTTTAGGCTAACTTAAGGCCCAAACTATAATTAAATAAATGAACATAATCTACTGATATTCTAGGGCTTAGAAACTGAATTTGAAAATATAGACCAAGCCTAATACAGTAATTCTTATTACAAGAAAATTTTGGAAAATTTATCATCTAAATGTTTTTATTTGATAAAAATATAATAAAATATTTCATATGACAAATATCCCTAATGATTAATAACATATATTTATGTACATACATATGTACATACATTCATTATGTAAAGTAGGGTATACCTAGTAATAATAATAATAATAATAATAATAATAATAACAATATTAATAATAACAATAAAAACCATTAACCTAATGTACCTCACAATAGTTTAATAATAATAATAATAATAATAATAATAATAATGATTTTGATAACAATAATGATAAAAGAATACTAATAACCATAAAACAATTTAATATAAAAAAAATCACGAAGCAGCTGTTCAGCCTGTTCTGCTTAGGGAACAGAAAAGGATGGAAACAACAACAAAAAAATTAAATTAAATTGTAAAGGAAGGGGAGAGACCGAGTGAGCGACTGTGTGAGAGGTCGAAAGAGAGAGAGAGGGCGAGAGAAAAGAGCGGGAGAGAGAGCGTAGTTGAGAGAGGGTGAAATAAGTGAGAGGAGAGAGAGGGGCGCGGGATCAGGGGTGAAAACGGCGGTCGAACCGAGATCCGGCGGCGGAGGGTTGACGGGAGGCGGAGGGTTTGACGGGAGGCGGAGAGACGAGCCTGAGAGAGAGAGGCGGCGGAGCTCTCTCACTCCAGCGGCGGTGGAGCGGAGGGTTTGGGAGCGGAGGCGGACGCGCTGGCTAGGGCTAGGTCGGCGGATTTGGCGAGGGAGCTGCGACGCGAGAGCGGCACGGCGGAGAGGTGGCGAGTCGCCCGCGTCGGCGCTCACGTCGCCTGGGCGGAGGCACTGGGGTTTCCAGGAGGCGGCGGATCATCGGGGTGCACGCGCGCGTGGAGTAGACACGGCGGCGGCAAGGGTCGGCGGGCGGTGGTTCTGGGGGCTCGTCGGCGGCGTCAGCGGCGTCGGCGACTAGGCGAGGTGAGCGGTGGTGGTGATTTTAATTTAGGTTTTCTTCCTTTATTTGCTGTTTGGGTTTTTCCAATTGTCGCCGGCGTTGGCGCCGGTGACGGTGGTGGTGGTCATTGGTGGCGATGGCGGTGATGGTCGTGGTGACCGGGGGTGGTTGTCTATGGCGGCGGTGGTGGTGTTTTGGTTGGCAGGGTCGAGAAACAGGGGGGTCGGGGCAATGCCGGGGTGGCGCGGTGGATGCTGGTGGAGTTGGGTGTGGCTGCTGCAGTTGTGTCCGGGTTGGGCGACCACCGGGAAGGAGTTCGAGGTGGGCTGCAGAAATAAAGGACGGTGGTGGTAATGGCGTGGAGAGGAGGAGAAGGCAAGGAATCGGGTGCAGGGAGTCGGGTTGCTGGGTTTTGCGAGGGTGGTGGAAAGTTGGCGAGGGTGAAGGTGGCTGCGATGACGGTGGTTGGCCACTGTAGTCACGACATTCCGACGATGGTGGTGAAGACAGGGGTTAGGATTAGGGTTAGGGTTTAGGAACTGGAGATTAGATAATTTGGGGATTTATATTGTGTCGGGATTGTCGGCACAAGAGAGAATAATGTATATGTAAAAACTAATGGAATAAGAATTTGGACGGGGAACACGGACACGAGGCACGCACCATTGGTTTGTGGAATTTGTGGATGAATAATAAAAAGTTGGAGAAGTACCTGCCTATTTATAGGATGTGGGAATTCCCAATAAGATATGGACTAGAAATATTTAAAATCCAAGTAGATAAATCATCAATTTAATTAAAATCAATCAAATCAATTCCATTCCAAATCCAATTAAATCTAATTTAATTCCCTTTGTTTAAAATCAAATCAATAAATAAAATTTTAATTATTTAACTATTTAAATAAATACCTAAATTCAAATCAAGATTTAAATTGCCAAAATATTTTCAAAATATGTTTTCCAAAAATGCTATTATAATAATTTCGAAAATTACATTAATATTTAAAATAAACCAATAAATAATTACAATTATATATGTATGCACAAATAATGTTTTCATAATTATGTTTTTCTAGTATACAATAAAAATATTAATTATTTTTAATAATTGCATAAATGAAGGCTTTTAGTAAATAAAATAACAACTTGGTAGTGATAGTAAAATAATTACTGCATATATTATTTTGAAACTATAAAATAATAAATAAAATATTTTTCTAAAATATGTACGCTCGCACATATTCGTACTCGTCGAGCAAAAATAAAATTTCGTGCGCGACATAAAATACGACTACGCGACGTACAATACAAAATTTTAAATCCGTACAAATATTAATAAAAAAAATATAGTAGAAATTTAGGGATTTTACACCTATGCGGCATGAAGAGCTTATGCGGTCTCGACGCTTCCTAGGACATACCCATGCTTCTTATTCAAAGTATTTCAATTTTACAAATTGAAAACTTTGAAGGGGGTCTTGTAGAAGCATGAAAAAGAAGAAAATTTTCTATGCGGCTCGAAATCAACATGGAGCCTCTTGCGGCTCAAAACCCAGAAGGTTTCATGCGGCTCAAAACCCAGAAAGCTTCATGCGGCCCAAAAGCAACGGAGAGCCTTATGCGGTTCGAAATCAGCCTAAAATAATAAATATCTTCTTATGTAGCTGGCCATAATTACTCTGACACAAAGATGACAGCTCTGACATGAAGATAACGTGCTCCTGAAAAGACGAGAAAATTATCATGACATCCGGCACAGTTCACGAACCAAAGAAAACTCTTCATGTGGCTCGGTCATGAGACATTCTTCATGCGGCTCGGTTATGAGACGTCTTTCATGCGGCTCGGTCGTGAGACATTCTTCATGTGGCTCGGTTATGAGACGTCTTTCATGCGGCTCGGTCGTGAGACATTCTTCATGCGGCTCGATCATGAGACATCCTTCATGCAGCTCGGTCATGAGACATTCTTCATGCGGCTCAGTTATGAGACAGTCCCTCATGCGGCTCAGCCAGGATACATCCTTCATGCGGTTCGCCACAGAATAGTAGTTGGGACACGTGACAGAGACTGACCAAGTCTTAACAGTTCAGATTTACTGCAACAAACAGATCATGATCAATCTCAACCAATCCTCAGCTGTCCACTATAAACCGAGTCTCGAGGCACAGTTACAACTATGTGGCCCGAAATTTGTCACGCGGTTGTACATCCCATCCCTCATGAATTCCTATAAATAGCAAGGTGCTATTCCCTTGCAGAGACACACATAGAGGCATAAAAAAAGCACACAAAGCTGAGAAGCAGACTCTTCCCTTCGTGTCTTCAGAGAGCATTTCTTTACCTGAACCGAGGTTGCGTTTGATCGTCCAAGGAGTAAGGCAGAGTTGATAGCACTTTTCCGAGCCTCTACCGTCACCCCCCAGAATCAAAACTAAACAATTGTACTTAGATTGCTTTTCCTAGGTTTTGTTCCTAGACTCTTTTTTGTACAAGCGAGTTTGTAATTATGAGTCAAGTTCAGTCCTCCCATAAAATTGTTCTGTTCTACGACGATCAATGGCATATATATATATATATATATATATATATATATATAGAGAGAGAGAGAGAGAGAGAGAGAGAGAGAGGGGGAGGATGTGCGTGTACACCATTCTGATGGGCAAACCCCGCAAAGGCTTCAATGATGATGATTAAACTCAAAATTCTTTAGAATTTTCTGTACATATCTTTTTCCTCGGTTTGCACCCATGAATTTTCATGTCTTAATCTTGAAAATATAAAATTATATACGCAATCCCAGGAATTGAAAGTTTATATCTGTGAGTGAATATACCAGATCCACACTTGAAGGAAGCTTCATAGTTCCAAAAGTTCAGTATGAGTGTCTTCTTAGATGGCAGTACCTCCATATGAACCAACTAACGGATCTATTTTAGAAACAGAAGGATCAGTAGACTTTGATTTGTAGCGAAATTATCTGATGAATAATGATTGTTTTCCTATTATAGACACTATATATCTCAGCAGTTAAACTGAATAAGAGAAGCATACTATTGCATTTTTCGTATTCCACTACAAGAAGAGGATATCTGACTAGAAGATGTTCTTTCTCAGTAGCAAATTGCACTACATTTCAATATATCTCTGTTACAGGTCCATGATGAATTTTCCTACAACAACTCGCTTTTATTTTCCTTTGGTGCTATAACTTGTGAATAATATTTGAACCTCTTGCATGTGTAAGTGCTCTTAGTCATGAAGACCAGAGTAAAGAGCCAAAAATATAGTGACTCTTTAAGCCTTTGGATATGTTGGATATGCATAGATATAGGGAATGGCGTACTTTGTGCGTAGGTATACAACAACTTCACCGAACCCTAATTCCCGTGGTAACGATACTCCCGTGATCATTCTAGACTATCCGATCCCGATGTTCCTATCTACTCGAAGCAACATAGTGCTACTATCCTCTAGGAAGCACGGACACTCCGAAAATCATTGTTGTGACCGTCTCGCATAGTGTCAGACACGTAGGACACAGTTAATCAACTTAGTCCAAGAAATTGCCACACCAAACTCTTATGTGCCCTTGTCTCTATGTCGTATTTATGTCCTTGCTCCTTAACACTCCGCACAATGCCTCGAACTAAGTTTACAAGCAAAAAAGAAGAAGAAGAATTTTGACCTTCAAAGCGCAGCATTCCTACTCAGAGAGTCTTAATCGTGACGAATAAGACCATAAAGCCTCCTCCAACTATATTTAATCTTTCATCGGTCATTCCTATTCTGCAAGGTCAAACTATCGACACCTCTGCATTGATTTTGACGAGTCCTAGTGTATTCTGGAGTGACCCCGTGTCATCTCCTGTGTCACGAGACACGGACACCGCAACGGTTGTGTGAGTGCCTCCGCTTCCTAGGTCCAGCATAACTACAAGCTATCACTTTTACTATTTAAGTCGTGAAATTTATTTTAGGGAAAATAAACGCGCAAAAGAAGAGGAAAATTTTCCACTGGTTAGATCGATGCGCCGTAAATAGTATTGAAAAATTGGAGAAATAGAGACCTGTAAAGAGTGGGATTGGAAGGATCGAGCTTGATGGCCTGCGTATAGAGAGCGGCGGCTTTCAAGTAGTTTCCAGCTTTGAAGACCTAGTTCCCTTGATCCTTCAGAGACACTCCTCCTCCTCCTCCTCCTCCGTTCTCCGCCATGGAATTTTCTTCTTTCTAGGTTTAGGGTTTAGTTCTCCTCCTCTTCCTCCTCTTCTTCCTTCTTCTTCTTCTTCCTTTGTGGAGTAGGCTTAGTAGCACTAGACCATTCGGAGTGCACTGCAGTGCAGTAGTGTCGACAAGGACCAGGAGGAGATTGATCCTGACTGATTGTTGACGTGGAAGTTGGGCTGATGTGGGAGTGCCTTTCCTGGGATAAGTATGGAAGTGGGTTCAATTTTCCTGTTAGGCCTCACGTAAATAAATTTTAGGCTTAATTGCACTTTACTACCCTCAGCTATTTCGCGTTTTCAATTTGATATTCTAAATTTTTTTTGTAACAAATTGATATCCAAAAAAAATTTGAGACAAAAATATCCCTGCTCAAACCTTAAAATTATCCCCCCCAACCCCCCTCCCCCACTCCGGCTACCCCTTCCCTCCCGCTCCGTCTCCCCTCCGGCCACCCCCCCTCTTCCGCGTCCGGCCAACCCCCCTACCCCAACCGTCGCCGGCCGCCGCGACAGCAGCAGCCGCAGCCGCAATCGCGACGGTGGCGCCGGAAGCGGAGGGGGGGTTGGCCGGACGTGGGAGAGGGGGGTGGCCAGAGGGAAGGCGGAGCGGGACGGTGGGGGTGGCCGGAGTGGGGGAGGGGGGAGGGAGGGGAGAAGGGAAGAGGGAGGGATAAGGACATTTTGGAATTTTTTGAAAAATTAGGTATCAATTTGAAAAAAATAATAGTTGAGGTATCAACTTGTTACAAAAAAAAGTTTAGGGTATCAAATTGAAAAAACGGAATAGTTTAGGGTAGCAAAGTGCAATTAAGCCTAAAATTTAAGTCACTTCGGTAGTGTAAAGTTTTCAAATAATCTTAGAACAAATCTTTTTATTAATTTTTTTATATATTTTTATTACAATTCACACACAACTATACGTCCTTATTTACAATTTGATAACTCGAGTCGTATCCGTTGTCCGCACAACTTTATACATTAACTACAAACGTTGGACTCTTAGAATCAATATGGATTAAAACTTGGGAGACAAATATAACCATATAACATCTTCCAAAAGCTTGTTGGACACGGACGAAGATGACAACATTTAACTGGAATGGTAATTAGTAACAAATTTATATTATTATAAATTTCTCCCATCATTTTTGTTATGTGTTTTATGACTATAATTATTTTTTTCAGTCAAAGGATTGCACTTAAATTTTAGAATATTTTTTTGACTAGTATTTTAAATATTGTCATTTAAACAATTTACAAAAATAAAAATTTTGTGGATGTGGTATTTACTCCTTTGGTACTAAATTGAATTCCAATTCAAACTGTTTAGTACCGTAGAGAGGCATAAGACCATGATTTAGTAGTGAAAGATCAATGAATCGAGACACAGAGACGTATTATTCCTTCAATTTATAAAAATAATAAAAATTAAGAACAATGAATACAAAAGATATACAATACAGTATGCATAAAGTTTCATATGTAACGTTGGAATTTTTTAAAAAAACGGTCTTGATAATGCACAAAATAAAATGGAAAAAATTCCATTGAAGCCCATTGGGCTGAAAGCTTGGCAAAGTATCCCAAAGTGCTTCTTTTCCTTTCAGTATTAATATTCTGCTTCGAGATCCATCTCTCTCGTGTGAAAGTGAGAGAAGGAAGAAGAAGAAGAGGAGAGCTCGAGCTCGAAGTCAATGGCGGACTACCACTTCGTATACAAGGACGTGGAGGGGGCGAGCACGCAGTGGGACGACATCCAGCGCAAGCTCGGCAACCTCCCGCCGAAGCCCGCCCCCTTCAAGCCCCCGGCCTTCGTCCCCTCCGACGACCCCGACCTCCGCCCCAGGTCCAAGGACTGGATCGACGAAAAGACCCCCGACGAGCTCGAGGACCTCGAGGACGACCTCGACGACGACCGCTTCCTCGAGGAGTACAGGTCCGTACGACCCCCTTTCTATTAGGGTTAGGATTAGGGTTTTGGTTGTTGATTCTGTTGTTGTTGTAGGAAGAAGAGGCTGGCGGAGATGAGGGAGGCGGTGAGAGTGGCGAGGTTCGGCTCGGTGCTGCCGATCTCCGGGTCGGATTTCGTCAGGGAGGTCTCCCAAGCGCCCGCCGACGTCTGGGTGGTCGTCTTCCTCTACAAGGATGGGTATTTTTTTTTTAACATCATTCCTCTCTTTCATTTATTTGGATCGAGTTGTTTTGTTGTGATCTAGGAAGCACCAAAACTCCGAAAACCGGTGCCTTGTCGTTAGGACACTTGCACGAGCACTCCAAAATACGTAAGGACAAGCTGAAATAGGCGGTGTGTCGTGTGTGTGTGTGCAGCATAGCTTGTGATTGATGACTGATATAGGAACCACGTTCCGGATATCGCGACCCCAAATTTGGCGCGTTCCCAATCCATATGGTCAGAAGTGTCAACCCACATGACAAGGATCTTACAAGATGAAGCTAAACAAAAAATAAAAATAAAATCAACTAATTGTCAAAATGAAGCACCCAAGAGTAGGTTGTAGGATTTGGTATGAATTATTTTCTAGTAGACACATAGATATATATGCGCAAACACAAAAAACCCGTTCTTAAGCGAATCGAAGTTTACTGGTTAAGCCTACTCCCGTCGTACTATGTACCAAGGAAAGTAGTGTATCCCATTCTTTGCTTAACTTTGCAATGGAGCTCCACACGAGTTAGAAGAGATGTCAACAGTCAACCTTATCTGGAAACTGATTAGTGGATATTTGTATTTTGTAGTGTCACTTGTTGATGTAGCCTTCCTCGTGCAACTTGCCCGCAGAGACCCCCAAATAGTCTGATTTTCCTTCATGACGATAAGGAGCCTTCTTTCAGGAGTTGTAGATGGCAAAGAAGTTATCTCCTATCATACTACGTACCAAAGGAAAATAGCGTACCCCATTCTTGTACCCATTTTGCGTACCGAATAAAACCGCGAGCTAGGTAACTATGATGTTGTGTACTTAATCCGATGTTGCATCATGCGGAGAGTGCCGACTTTATGGTTATGGTAGCGTGCCAGAGTATGTGTCAAACTCAAACCACGTCAGAGATATTCACAAAACAGACACTCCAAAGTACAATAGATCATAGCAAAATCAATGTGGTACTCATGTCACCATGTTCATATCGTGTCATGTCGTATTCCTGCCTATGTGCCACATTAGTAGTTGTTGGAAAAAACAAGATATTTTCCGTCTTTATGATGAGATGTGAATAAAAAAAAAATGGAAGAGAAGAGAAAATAAGAAAGATTGTACACACACAAGATTTACCGAGGTTCATCTCAATTTGAAGCTATGTCCTCCGCCCGCCCCTTCTTCACCGTTTTACTATAATCAAATGAAAGATTACAAAAGGTCTTCTCTCAAGTTGTTACAACTTAACTTGAGGATCATTTTCTCTCACAAATTCACTTGAGGTGGATTGCAAGTGTGAGGATTACAAGTTGTGTGTGGTTGTGTTGTTGTTCTTCTTGTTCTCAACCATCATCATTTCCCTCATATTTATAGAGATGATATGCCTCTTGGGTACACCACATTCGTTGCATGGAGAAGACCAAAAGGTAGCCCTTCCATCTCCCAAGGTTTGTTCTTCCTTCTCCAAGATTTGTTCTTCCTTTTCCAATGTTCGTTGCATGGAGAAAGATAATGCATCAATGTTGCATGCATGTATTCATCATGGGGATGGATCCCGTTCCCATCAGTAGTGATAGCCAAAGTTTTGATGGTTATGCTCCTTTTGTGTACTGTAATGCTAATTTGCTTCAACGTTTGTTTTGACTTTCTCATAGACTGCCGTGGTTGCTAACAGGATGGTTAGATGCTATTAATTTATTACACCGTCTTACCTAACTGTTATGCTAAGATGCTGTTGATTTATAGTGTCTTTCCTAACTGTTGGAGTTCTCCTAATCTACAAAGTGCTGTGTGGTTTACTTCCTTGCACCCATTGGAAAACTTTCCTTCCTTTGGGCGCCTAATGGTTACCTCGCTATGAGAATGACGCTTCGCTAACGCTCGGCTAAGTCGTCAACATACTTGTCTACTTTGTATAGGGCACCCAAGTGCCATGAGACTTCTTATGCAGGGCCTGGAGAGGCTGTTTTTGTGACTTGAACCTGCATTCTCCAGGATGAAAGCAACAAGCCTTAGAGTCGTGCCTAGCGATGCTCTCATTTGTCTTTACTTTGTATAGTTTATAAATAATGAAGTATGATCACATACAAGTCTAGTAGTATATATAAAAGGTGCGTCCTAGTGCCAGGAGCTCCCACTAATGTAGTGCCTGGGGGAGGGTCAAGATGTATGCAACCTTACCACAACATGCAAAGAGATCGTTTTTGCAACTCAATCAATATGTAGTAATCTGCAATTTAAATTATTTCACTGTATGCAACCTTACCCCCAAAATCTCAGGTGTAGTCTATGTTTTAAACTGACTAATTGCTCTTACATGCGAAACTATTTAATTTTTCAATTATATCCTGATATTTTTGTATTGTTGGCTTGACATAATGGTTTGTGTACTTCTGTTTGATCGGTTATTATATGGTTGCAGAATAGCAGAGTGTGGGATACTATTGAAGTGCCTAGAAGAATTGGCCACTAGATACCCTGCTACAAAGTTCGTTAAGATAATCTCGACAGACTGCATACCCAAATATCCGGACTGTAACCTTCCAACTGTTTTGGTGTATAACAACGGTGCTGTGAAAGCAAATTATGTGGGCTTGCATCACTTTGGCTCTCGGAAATGCACACCTGAAGGTAATTTCTAGGCTTGCAAACTATGGTCAATCCCAGCTATTGCATCTCACAGATCTTAGTTTTTACACTGTTTCATATATTAGTGGGCAACTTTTCTGGGTAATCTACCAACAAAATATTACCTTATCCTCTAGGAATATATCGTGTTCTTATACAAATTTGGAAGCCATTTTTTAATTATCACGAGGATAGTTTTTGAGATATTCCTTCTGTCTTGGAGTCAGGACTAAATGCTCAAGCCAAACAGTAATATGATAAAGGTCAACTTGTAGTATTTAGAGTAGTGTGTACTTTGATGAAATTAAGCAGGTCTATGAGATTTTGTCATGCTGATCAAATAACTTTATGAATCAACTTTTTTTCTTTCATTCTTTTTGCTTTTTGAGACAAATGAGTAAATACTTAGCCCAGTGCCGCGAGGATAAACATTCAACTCAAAATTATTTTTAAAAGAGAACTGTAATGTAGCTAGAAACTGTCTTAAATTTCTCTACATGCTTATGGTTTGCTTTGATAGCTGTGTAGAAGAGAAAATTGCTACCATCTCTTTTGTTTCAAAACTATTATGGAATGATAGATGGGGACTTCACTGAATGATAATGCAGAAAGTTATGTTGAGAAGCAGATAGCAACTGACGCCTCCACACTCAAGTTACACAGGGATGCTCTGAGATAGATGGGGACTTCACTGAATGATAATGCAGAAAGTTATGTTGAGAAGCAGATAGCAATTGTCTTAAATTTCTCTACATCCTTTTCCTATCATTTCTATTGCAGGCTCATAGTGATACTCTAATCCTAATTACCACTATGACATCGCACTAATTGCGATGACTGATCTGCATGGGCCACCATAAAAAAACGTGTCATGATCCGCACCCGAAAGTTCGAGCACGAGTGTGTGGAAGCACGTCCAGCCTACGCTGCAGAGTCGACGGTAGTAAGCTGTCAATCCTCATGTATATCCAAATCTCAAACCAGCAATAACATAAACCAGAAACTAACTCAATCACAAGTACTAGCAGGTAGATATGAAATGGAAAGATAAATCCACATAGTACAATTCTGATAGTTAAGTACAGTAATCCTCAAATGAAATACAACTCATCAAATGTTATGGTAATGGAAGTCTAAAAGACATAAAGTAAAGACTAAGCTAAGCAAAGCAAAGCATCCTCCAGTGGCACGTCGGCTATATCATCTCATGTATCCTCAGCTAAGCCATGATCTGCCTCGGGTATGCTATAGTAAGTAGTACACCAGTTCTCTAAATTCTCGCCTAAAAATGTGGTTATCCACTCTTGATTGGAGCAAGTACAATTCATGATCCACTACTCACAACATGGTAGAAACTATAAAGCATGAAGTAGCATATGTGACATGGAAGTAAAGTAGGGTGACATGAACTGACAAGTAAGTAAACATGAAAGATAATCATAGCTGAAAATTAGAGTATGTGACAAGAACAATATGAAATGCATAAGTCATATCTACACTAAGTGTGTTTGAAATACCACGTTCTATATGTGATCGGGATGAGGGATCTACTTGGTCGGGCTAATCATACGTGTCGTGTATGATTAGCTATCGACAAGGTACAGAGAACAGGAATATGGACTTTGATCACATATATACTAAGGTATTTCGCGTCCAACTAGCAATCATGGATTCATCTCAACAGTGAACATGTTCATGATAAATTCAGGAACATGAACATGATAATAATGTAATAGAATCCATAACACTAATCTCGTAAAATCGTCGTGTCAATCATCAGGAAATGCATATCTAAATCGTGAATAGAGTAACTATCAGAAAATGAAAGCGGTCATCATGAGTACTTGCCTCGGGTAGGGCTGCAAATGAGCCAAGCCGTTCGCGAGCTGCTCGAAGCTCGGCTCGATAAAAGCTCGTTTGAGCTCGGCTCGATTAGTAAACAAGCTGAGCTCAAGCTTCATTTTTGAGCTCGTTTAATAAACGAGCCAAGCTCAAGCTTAGAAGTACTCGGCTCGTTTGAGCTCGCGAGCTGGCTCGTTGATGAGCTTGCAAGCTGGTTCATTTAGAAGCTCGTCTAGGAGCTTGTTTAGAAGCTCGTTTGTCCTTTGTTGAATTCTAAATATATGTATATTTATATGTCCTTAATAATTGATATTAAGGAACTTTTGAATTAATAATATCACAGGTACTCGAATTCAAATCTAACTAAATTGAAATCGAGCTCGTTAAGCTTGAAATCAAGGTTAATGAGCTTAAAATAAAGTTGAGCGAGCTTGAAATCAAGCTTAACGAGCTCGATTTTGAGCTTATCAAACTTGTTTATCAAGCTTGTTTATCAAGCTTGAATCAAGCTTACTTATCAAGCCAAGCTCGAGCTCAAACCAAGCCAAACTCAAGCTTAACATAAACAAGCTCAAGCCAAGCTCAAGCTCTAAAATAAAAAAATTATCAAGCTTGAGCTCGAGCTTGAGCTCGATTAATTCTAGTCAAGCCAAGCTCAAGCTTACAAAAGCTTGGCTCGGCTTGGCTTGTTTGCAGCCCTAGCCTCGGGTATCTGACGTCGACGTGCGTGACACGAACATGTCGTCACGAAAAGTATCACAGCCTATAATCCAGAGTAATAAGTCCAAATAAGTCGTCGAAGATCAATATATCCAATAGATGTCCAAGATCGAATCCGATGTCCAAATATTCTAATAAGTCCATGCAACCGATAATTGATTGAACACAAAGACACAACATAGGGAAGCACAATTAGATTATGATTTAGATAGAAAGGAATAACACAATCTTGTACCTATAACTTAATAAATATTTATAATATTTGGAAATAATCTTTTTCTTAGCAAAATCCCTCTTGAAAATTATATTAAAGCACTATTTAGTAAATACTACTTTTAGGTAAAAATATATTATATTAATAATATAAAATATTTACCAAAGTATTACAATATTAAATAATATGTTAATTCAAAATATTACCACTACTAATATAATAATACAAAAATATTTATACATAAATATACTTATTAAATAATTATACCAAATGTTATACATAACCAATTAACAGAATAAATCACACCAACAAATAAACTGTTGGGCTGAAAGCCCAACCCAGAGAATCAATAGATAAACCCAAAAGAGCACAGGCTTAAGCCCAAAACAGAATTTATTAAACTTAGCTAACCCAAACTTACATAACCATTTAACTCAAAGCAAATTGGCTCAACTGGGCTGAGAAGCCCAAGCCCAAACCCAATCTTCTACTTAGGGTTTAAACCCTTTCTTTTTATTCAGAAGCGAGAGAAGTCATGGCCGCCTCTTCACAGAAGAGGGCGACGCGATGGGGAGAAAAAGGAAGGAGAAGAAGAAAAGAAAGAATGGAGGGGAGGAGAGGAGGGATGCTTACTGCGTTGCCGGCGAGGGGCACGACGGACCTGGCCGTGGAGCTACGAGCAAGGTTGTAAAAGGCGCTAGGCGTTAGGCGGGCGGCCACCCACCGCCTAGCGTCTAGGCCGCCTAGGTGGCCTTCTAATATTAGGCAGGTAACACATATAAAAAATAGTAAATTAGTGCTCTGTCATTTTTTCACTGTTGTATATAAAAAATGTAGTGCTCACTCAGTCATTTGGGTGAAATTGTGCTCACTGTTGCATATAAAAAAATTGTAGTGCTCACTGTTACATATACAGACCTTACTATTATTGAACTACTTTATAGATATTAATTTTGTAATGAAAAGTATTGTTTGTTAAACATATCACTCCACAAAATATTGGCCTGCCAGTCAACATTTTGGACAAAGTATTGCACTTCTCAAAATATCACTCTTCTCAAAATAGTCACTCCTCACATTTGTCTTCTCAAAACAGTCACTCCTCACATTTGTCCAGAAGGAAATGAGAAGAAACCACCAAAAGAAGAAAGAAGAAGGAAGAAGAAGGAGGAGAAGGCTCACCTTACACCTGCTACTGTTGCTGCTCTCTCCTCCAGCTGTTGTTGTGTTGCTCTCTTGAAGGATAGGCAGCGGCTGGACAAGTAGGGTTTTACCTGCAAAAAAAAAAGTTCCAATTTTTTTGCTCAAAGTCGGGGACAACCGTCTAACCGGCCGCCTAGCCGCCTACAACCGCCTAATCGGCCGCCTTTTTTCGAGTTTTTTTCTGGCCGCCCACTGGACCGATTCCGGCCTATTCCTAGGCGGCCACCCACTGCCTAGCGTCTAGGCGCCGCTTAGGCGCCGATTTTTTTTCGATTTTTAGAACACTGGCTACGAGCGGCGCTGGTGAAGTTGGAGGCCGGAGGTGGGTCCTCACCGCTACTGGCAGCACGACGAGGCGGCTGGTGGCTCGACGCGGGTCTTGGGTGACGCCAGAGAGCTGATCTGGCGGCGACGGGGTAGATTTGAACCACCCAGGTCGACGGCGAACATTAGTGGACGGGACTTAGGTGAGTAGTGGATCTGGTGGTTGTGTTGATGAATCGGCGGTGGTGTTGACGTCGGGGACAGTGGTAAAGGGGTAGCGGTGGTCGGTCGGTTAGGACGGAGATGAGTGGTGGATATATTGGTCGGAGTCGGTAGTGAAGCTGTTGGGTGATGGAGATGGCGGAGTTGGTTAGGACGGAGCTGGTCGATTGGTGGTGGTTGGGATCTAGGTGGTAGTGCTGGTGGCGTTGGGTGATGGAGAGGTGGAGCAACGGTGGGGACGAGACAGTAGAGTTAGGTGGAGGTGGTGGTAGAGTGTTGGTCGGAGACGACGGTAGTGGCGGGCGTTAGATGGTCGAAGGAGGTGGCTAGGTGCTGGTGGTCTTGGAGTCGTGGTGTGAAGAGGAGCAATAGTTGGCCGCAGTAGCATGGGTTCGGCGGATAGGGTGGTGCTATGTGGTGTTTGGGGGTGGTCGGAGTTGACGATGCGGTGGTTGATGCTGGTGGTGGTTTGTGTGGAGATGTGGACGGTGATTGAGTGGCTAGGGAGGGGCTGTGGCTGTGGGGAGCACAGGGGAGAAGAGGGAGGAGAAAGAAGACCGGTGGCGGTGAGGATCGCCGGAGTTCGGCCGGATTACGACAGCGCACGCGGCGGGCGGCGGAGCAGAGGCTGGAGAGGGAGAGTCAGGAGAGAGAAAGAGAGAGTAGATTATTGTTGTAATAAAATATTGGGAGTCCCAATATTTTAATAGGAAGAATGGAGTGCTCTCCAAGCCTAAATGGCAAAGCTGTAATATGTAATAGTTCTAGGGATAATTAGTGTAGCCTAAATAGCTCTAACTAACCCACTAATTAATCAATAACTAATTTGAAACTAGTAACTTATTTGTAATTAGGATTACCTAACAATTAATTAGGCTAACTAACTTATTAGATATTCTCTAGCCTAAACTCTTAGGCCCACAATCCAAGCCCAAGACTTGGATAGGCAAATAGAATAGATAGCCCACAATCCAAGCCTAATGCATGGTAGGCTCACAATAATTAACATAAAATTAATCTGAAAATTAGATTAATTAATAATAAAACAATCCAGGAATTAAGTTAACTAATTAAATATTAATATTCAGAATAGTAAATAAATTCAGAATAGATCCGGAAATGGTTTTATAAATTCCCAAAATTATAATATTGATTTCCAAAATTAGGTAGTTACAGACTAGAAGTTCAAAATGGATGACTCGAACTCCTTGTTACCCTTGTGCTACCTTTTTAACCTTAATTTACCAGGTAGGGCTATCCATTGTCCCCTTCTACACAACCTAATGCCTCAACTTGTTAAGGTGAGGGACCATCCTTTTCAAACCATAGTTGATTATCCATTTACATTTTGGTCTAGAGCATCTGTTATATTGTTGCACAAGGCAACCTGATGGAGAAAAATTTAGCAATTATGTTTAACGTGAAACCCGATTCTTTTCATTGTTTTACATATTAGAAAGAGGGAGTTATTGTGCAAGGTTCTTTGTATTTAAGTTCTGAAGTTTTGAGTTGTTCATTTTGGTTAAATTGTTATTGGATGACAGTATCTTTGTATTGTTTTAAAATTAGAAAGAGTGTGTCATTAGTTCTGTCTTCCGGAGTCCATATTGTTGCAAATGCAAGTTTAGGGTTTTGGCATGCTGGCACAACATGTAAATGCCGATCGCTGAAACCAACGACCCAAAATACGAGAACTGACACCTAAATTCTCAAACACGAGAATCAACAAGAGATGTACTCAAGATCAAATACATTTCAATGTTATTAAATTTGTCTTTACTCTTGTACATACAATGTATTTATAAGAAAAGCTAACTTAAACCCTAATAAATAGTCCTACACAAACTAGGAAAGATAAATGTCAAAAATAATGTAAAAGATCCGGTTAAAATATTCAAAATATGCCCAAGAATAGGTTGACCGCCTCAAACAGGTATTCCGGTTTGGCCAACCGGAATACCTCTTTTTCCAGCAGCAATTTGGTTTCGTACTGAGCACAAACCAGAATTCCGGTTTGGCTATTAGTAATCGGAATTCCAGCCAAAGCCTGTTTTGGGCTTGATAGTGCCCGTGTCTCATGCACTTTGGTCCTTGTTGGGATCCAAAATGATGTTTGTGCACTCTCACTCGGGAGTATAGGAATGTTTATGGCAATATTGATCGTGTGAAATTTTCATGGAATATTTTTGTCAACATGAGCTGCAGTGGATGAGAAGCAAAGAGGATACAAGTATGGACATAAATGATTTTAGAAGAGTTGTTCTCGTATCTGATTAAGCCAGTGCACGTGCAAGCAATGGGAGAAGGCTTGGAGGATGATGATGTTCTCGTATCAGTTTGGCCTCAAATTCATAGCAGCTTCCTAAGAGCTGAGCTTAACTTCTGCAAAGATTGACTCATAGAGCCTGTAGGCGCAGGCCTTACTTGGTGTTCCTGGTCTAGGAAGCTATAAAATAAATATAAATAGGAAGTGTTCGAGGAATTACTAGATTAAGTGTGTAAATCAGAGAATTAAGATTGAAAAACAGGATATCAGAGAGATTTTAAAATCATCTTTTGTGGTAGGAGTTTTCCATCTAGACAAGGAGGAGAACTGCTTTTGCCTATGAAGCAAGTGAAAGGGTAGCCATATGTGTTTATAAAAGGGTCCCACTTTACTCTAATCCTTCAAAACCTTGTTTACCTCAAACTTAATTATACTTGGGTCCTTGTGGTCCGCCTTCATTAAGTTTATGAAATTTTTTATTAGGAAAAAGGTTGAAAAGGGTTCTAGGAAAGACTAGGCAAATAAAGATTGTGCAAGTAAAAAACATGGTTTACAATTTCTCTCTCTAGAGAAGGTTGAGGAGGAAGAACTTCTGAAAATTCTGGATGAAAAAGATGCAAAAGAGATGAATCGAGATTAAAAGTCCCTTTCTTGAGAAAATCTTAGTTTGGTTTTTGCCACTTTCGTACAGCCCTGCTAATGTGTTATATTGATTGAAGAGCAACTGGCTGGAGTCCTTGGTTTGAGTGCTGTTTAAGAGGGGAAAGTATCATGGTCAGTTCTGGATTCATATTGACAATAAGACCACTTAATTCTTCATCACCCTAGCTCAGTAGCTCTTAAACCTATATAATTTTTCCCTTCCATCTGATTTCCTCCCATCTATGGATCTACAAACCTAAAGTTAACATAATTGGTACAACCCAAAAGCCAAAATTTTGTTTTAATTTCTCTCTCCATCCTCGAATTCCTCAAAACTTTTCGACTCACTTGAAGGTTAGAACGGTTATAAGTTTTTTTTTTTTATGTAATACCTTCAACTTTAATAGGTTATGCAGATATATACCATCAACATTTGTGAGTTATGCATACACATACTGCCAACTTTCATTTTCAGGAATATCGAAATTGTTGAAGTTTTTTATGAGAATCCTTGATTGAATCATAGAGGGAAAACTGGATACTTTCATCACTAACACACTCATCAGTAATACATTGTAAGCTTTATGTTTTATTTTTGAAATAGGGGCGGTTAGTGTTATAACACTATAGAAAATATAAAACATAGGGGTGGGCCGTGTAATCAGTTTCAAAATAGGGGTGGTTAGTGTAATAAGTGTAAATCATAGGGGTAGTTAACGTAAATTGCATGTAAAAAAAAAATCAAAATACAAAAAAAGAAAATTTGAGGAAGTCAAAAGTCATCTTTTTCTTTGTTAGCTGTAATTGAAGAGTGAAGCATTTCCTTCTTCGTCTCCTCAGAAAATCTAGAATCGTACTGTTTGTTGGAAATTGGGAATAAAATTAGGGTTTGGCTTAATGCAACTAAAAGAAGAAATTTAGAGAATTATGGTTTATATTGGCGAAGAGAAAGTGTGATTGTAGGAACAAAAACCTTGAAATTGGCGATAATTAAGGTTTTAGAACTTTTCCTCAGTTTTACTTAATGGAGGAAGTATATAAGGCTGCCAATTCATAAAAACTAAGGCCTCGTTTGGTTCGCGGAATGGAAGGGAAAGGAAATCAATTCCTTGTCATTTTCTTTCCTTTGGGAAACTTTAATTCCTATTGATTTTCCTTTCCGATGTTTGGCAATGCCAAAGAATTTGGAAAGGAAAGTAAATACTTCAATGTGGGAAAGTGATTCCTTCCTTGGATGGATGGAATCACTTTCCCCCCTAATTTTCCTTCCATTGGGAATCACTTTCCTTTCCTCCTCAATTCCTTGGACACCCAAACATAGGAAAGTAATCACTTTCCTTTCCCAACCGGGAGATTCCGCGAACCAAACGAGGCCTAAGGGTAAGAATGTACCAAAAGTGACAGATGAGGGTCATGTGGGCATATTTCGCTCGCATCTTGGATGGTGGGTTAATGTAAGGTAGCAGAGTGATTGTGAGTTAAAAGTTCATGTTAGCAAAGCGAACATAAAATCAGTTTAAGGTAGCTAAGTGATTATAGCGAAAAGTTGACGGTATGTAAATGTGGATAAGCTTTATTCCAAGTGAAAGGTTACATTCTCTGATCTATGTTCATCGCTATGTAGTAATATGCTTCAAGGTCTTGTTGGACATATGCTCTATTAGCACCTCACACTTCATTCTGCAGTAACCGGAATTTATGCACAACGAGACATAATTAAGAAAAATATTACTCCAAATAATTTTACCTAATACTGACTTTGCAGTAAAAGCTCTATGTTATACTATCGGTGAACCCAATCCTCAGGACCTCGACTTCTTTTTATCTTCTAGGCCTATTTCTTTGTTCAAGATCCTGCTTACTAACTGGAATAAAAGAATTAAGTGGGATCTGTTTAATCCAGATTGGGTTTGTGCTATGGCTATGGCTATGGAAGGGTCCATCACATAGGGGGATTATAGCTGGAGTGTAGTTCTGTCAGGAAATTTTCTATAGATGAGTTGAGCGGTGGATCCAACTGTTACAGGATCACCATCTTGTAGTTTTTCACTACATGCACAATTTATAGTAACCGTTAGTTTGATGTAACCATTTATGTTTATACTTTTGCTAGCTTTTTTTTTAGCAGTAGTAGCAATCATAATCTCATTTGCCTTTCTGAGTACTCCACTATATTCTGTAGATCGTTGCCTAATGCGAATGTACTTTGTTACTACTGATGCCTTATTTTTATGTTATGCTTCAGCTGTTGCTTTAGCCCTGTGCCAGTCGGATCCCGTGCTAAATGATGGCCGGAGTAGGGGAGATTCATCAAAAGATGCTGTTATTGAAGGAGTCCGAAGGAGGTTCATAGAGAAGGTTGTGAATCAGCATGAAGATGGGGACGACGACTACTCCAGTGATTAGGGGCTCCCCTTCAGTTGCTTGCATCTAGTTTATAGCCATAGTGATTTGTGATGTAAGGGGTTTTTTTTTTTTTTTTTTTCCCGAAGAGCTTACCACAACTCCTGTTCAAATCTTCTATTGTGTTCAGATCTTTCGCTAAGTGCAGCTTGTGTTCAAATCTTTTTGCAGAGTTGTACATTATGTTCATTTGTTGGTGAACTCAAAACTGGTTTGTAAAAGTAAAAAAAAAAGACTCTTTGCTGCTTGCCTTCGAGATCTCGTGGACTCGGGATGTTTCATTACACTAGTAAGTAGGTTACCTTGTCGTCGAAGATTTTAGGTTTTGCCATCTTTGATTGGGTTATTTATAAATAGCCTCCTATGGTTTGTACGCATTTTAGTAATTGTTCCTGTTGTTTTAAAAATAAAGAACACCCTCCTGGCTGTTTAATTTTTCATTCATTTTCTTCTATGCACCGGGGGATGCAACTAATTAACTATATAAACCGGGGGTGTTTTTTATTTTTAAAATAATGGGAACAATTACCAAAATACGTACAAACCATAGGGGGTACAACTAATAAACTCTCTTTGATTTATATGTCAGCATAAAAAGATGCTGACACAGAGCTGCATCAATACAATCTCAGGAAATAAACAAGATGCGAGGAGTTTTGCTCTTGATAATACTTCTATTCCCAAGTCCCCAGAATGTGCTGGATATCTCACTGTTCAACAATGTTCAAAGAGTCTGGTGACGAGCAAAAATTTAAATTCACTTCTTAATCAAATCATTTAATTTGTAATATTAAGGGATCGAAATCAAATTACGCCAGCAATCTCATGAGTTAATTAGTTGTACTCTCCTATTGTTTGTACGCATTTTGGTAACTGTTTTCGTTGTTTTAAAAATAAAAAACACTCCCCTGGTTTATAGAGTTAATTAGTTGTACCCTCCTGATGCATAGAAGAAAATGAGTAAAAAAATTAAACAGCCAGAGGATTGTTCTTTGTTTTTAAAATAACGGAAACAGTTACCAAAATTCGTACGAACCATAGGGAGGTACAACTAATTAACTCCAATCTCGTTGGTAGTAGCCTTCCCACATTTCAAGATGGTGATCTAGATGTTCTTATTTCCCAACCGTTTCCTGATCATTCTTACCAGAGATCCATGCGAAAGTAATTCTAAATAACACTCATAGTCAATTTCCTCCCGGCTGTTTTTTCATAACCATATAGTGGTAGCTATCACTTTAAAATGTTGAGCACTATATAGTGGTGCTAGCGCTTAAAGTGCAAATGCTATTTGTTTTTAATAACTATAGAGTGCACTTTATTTATTTTTTCATCATTTAAAAGTGTATAATAAATATATAAACGAGTTATTTCGCCATCATATAAAGTTGATTTTTTAGCTAAATGCCAATTTTGGGTACTAAAAATTATTTGATAGTTTGATAAGTTGATTTTTTTTGTTTTTTGTTTTTGTTTCTAGGGGAAAAAAGTGAAGAAGAATGGAGTAGGATTGTTTGTACATGTTTTGTTATGATCATGTAAATTTGATGATTCAAGAGATACTGGTAACTGAAAAACGATATGCAGGCCTTTAGTGTCAAGTTTCAGCATTTTTTATTTGACGTATCCTTTTTTTCGACTTGGCAAATGCCAAGGAGGGATTCGAACTTGCACCTTCCGCGCTAGGGCCCCCGTTGCTACCACTAGGCCACAACCCACGACAAGTTTCAACAATTGATTCATTTGTTTCAGCATTCATATATTTATTTGGTACTTGGAACAAGTTTCAACCCCGATCCTCTATATGTACCTTCAAAAACTTCATCCCTCCATGTCCCTCCGCTACGTGGCACTCTCTTATTGACCCAAGCAAATAAGGGGGTGGTTGGAGGAAGACATGAGCAAATAAAAGAGGGCCATGTGGCGGAGGGACATGGAGGGATGAGATTTTGGAGGTACATAAAGCATTTTTCTATATATATATATATATATATATATATATATATTTTTTTTTTTTTTTTTTTTTTTTTTTTTTTTTTTTTTTTTTTTTTTTTTTTTAAACCAAGCGGTCGTGTCAAAGACACCCAGCCACCGCTTGGCCCGGGGCCGTGAACAAACCACCAAGCCGCCCCCGTGGGGGCTCGAACTCCGTCGGATGCCCCAAGTGCCGGTGCGCCTAGCCACTTGAGCTACAAGCGCCCGGCATTTATATATATATATATATATATATATATATATATATATATATATATATATATATATGCAAATGACCTCTATCCTAGTGGTTAAGAGAGATGCATGCGGCCCAAGTGGTCGGGAGTTCGAGCCTCAGTGGAGGCGAGTTCGCCACAAGTACCCATTGCTTCAATATATATATATATATATATATATATATATATATATACAGCCGCTCGATCGCGGTACTGAGTCACGGGAATAAGTCCACTGGACTCGTGCACATTACCTCGCCTCGAGCGAGCATTCGTGCGGATGCGACCGGTCTGTGAATGTGCCTCGACTTGGGCACGGGATCATAGAAGTTACCTCGCCTTGTGCCTGCGTTTGAGCGGGTGCGAACGGCTTGTGGACGTCCCCTTATCTCGTGCACATCGAGAGGGTGTCAGTGTTGACAGAGATGCAATGATAATAATGAAATGCCGTGAGGACGTGTGGCCGCCCCACCCACGATCTCACAACATCAAGGCCTGATGAATGTGACATACTCTGAGTCTGCACGGGAGAATATATATATATATATATATATATATATATATATATATATATATATATGCAAATGACCTCTAGCCTAGTGGTTAAGAGAGATGCATACGGCCCGAGTGGTCAGGAGATCGATTCCCGGTGAGAGCGTTCGCCACAATTACCTTCTTTCAAAAAAAAAAAATATATATATATATATATATATATATATATATATATATATATATATATATATATATATATATTGTCACTCTTGGTTTCCTCCTATTATTTTGTACTTGGGAGTGGGACATGCAAGTCATTTCTCCTATAAACATGGCCTACGAAAATCGAATACAAAATCCAGACTAGTCATATTGATACGTATCGAACACGAGCACACAGGACACGCAAGTACATGATACTATATCAATACCGAAAATATGAGAAATCCATAATACAAAATACGCATATGGATACCATACTAAATACAGATATCGTGAAACGGGACTTACATAGTCGCTAAGGGGGGAGATTTGTTGTGGTTGAGTTCTCATCATATGTGGAAAATACGCTAGAGTACGACAAACATCGTTCATATGTTAAATAAACTTGGAAATTTGAAGGCAACCAGCAGGCTGCCAGGCTCACATTGGAGTGCATAGGGTTTCTAAAGGTATCAGTGGAAAAGGTACACCGAAGGCATATCGGAAGCATATTATCGGTATGTCGCTCGTGTGCCACAAAATGTAAAAAGTGTACAATGGATTGTGAACAAATTTTTGGTGCTCCTAAGCATTTTGTTGGTATACCGACTGTATGTCATTGGGCTCTGGTTGAGTGGATTAAGGGCCAAGATCGAGTTCTATTTAATGAGAGCCAACGTCCAAACTTAACTCAAAATTAGGAAGGATTATAAGTTAATTCCCTGACCTAATTTCAGAGCTAGAACATTCAGAACGAGGCTAGCATTTGTTAGCGTTTGCTACTTTCAAGAAGACGGAGATTGGGAGATGGTGGTTTATTTCGACTAGAGATTCATTTGAAAAGATCAACATCTTTTCGTCTTTCGTGTTATCGTCTTCTCGTTATTTTGTTATTTTATCCATCGTACATGTTTATATTTATTGAATGAGCAGTTATGGTGATCCGGTTTGGAACACAATAGGATAAGTTGGAAGAGTCGGTATATTTTCTTAGTCACTAGTAGAGCTTTTTTGGATTGAAATCTTTCTGCGTTACATATCTGTATTTGCTATTGTTGTTTTCGTGCTACGATATTGTGCTCGTTTGCAAGGTTCCATCTTTCTACCGGTCTGAAACGGCATTTTCATGTTCCGCGTTCCATTTCCAACACTTACTTCGAAAGGTTCACAACAATCACACGTTATTCATAACACAGAATTAGACAAATCATACAACAATAACAATGCAATATAGAAGAATAAAAAAGTAGAAAGTCTGAGGGTCGTAACGGTATTTTCACCGGTTTTTTGGGTGTTTTTGAACCGATCGTTTATGAAAATTTTTGCTTGTTAATTTTTTTGAGGCATCGATTTTGGTCGGCTCAAACCCCCCACCCCCCAAAAAAAATCGGTAGATTTTGAGAGGTTTTATTATTTTATTCTATTTATATTCTCACAAAAAATACATAATTATAACTACTAATATCCTTCCTTATTTAATTTTATTCGTGTAAAAAAAAATTTCAGAATCGCTCGTTAGTGAATTATCAAGAATGAATTAAACTGGTTTAAAAACTGCTACTTAAAAACCATCCAAAATCGTATCACTCATAACCGGTACTCTAAAAACACCTCGTAACTGCTATCCTCCAATTCCCAAGAAAGTCTGAAGAACCAAGATACTTGGATCTTATTATAAAGTCAAAGAAGCAAGAGACCTTGGAGCTGAGACGAACTCACTCTTCTGATCTTTATTATTATGAGGTCGAAGGAATTACGAGAAATTAGCATTTATTAGTCGCAGTGCGTGCAGTAGCACGCGGAAATCAAGTCTTTGCATCTGCCCCCGTCAGGATACCCCTCGTCTCTACATGCTGAAGCACAGCCCTCCACGTCCATTTCACAATAATTGTCATAAGTAGTGCTGCGTTTATCAGTACATTCTGCCTTCACTGTACAAACAAACAAATGTAAATTAATTAGTACGACCAAAATGATACTTTGTCCGCGGTCGGTTTGTGACTGCTGGCGTGACCATCGGCCCACGCTGGGGCGGATCCAAAATTTTAAACTGGGTTGGCTGGACTGGATTGGGTGGGCTAGAAATTGTCTAACTCGTATAAAAAAATCAAAAGAAAAAAAAAATTAACATATGAAAAAGAAAAAAAAAAATTAAGGTGGATCCGCCTCTGGGCCCACGGGACAGCCAACCATTGGACTTCCTGCTATCACCAGGTCCCACCCGGACCAGAGGACAACCGTCACGTGGCCTGCGGTCACGATCACAAACCGCGGGTAACCTAACAGAGTCCTTAGCATGATCTTAAAGTGTAACAATAGAAGCAGGGAGAAGAAAATAAGTAAGCCATAGTGAAGAACCATTGAGTGTCAGCAGCAGCACGAGGAAGACGATGATGATGGCGCGGATTTTAGGAGAGAACTCCATTGTCATTGAGTAATATACACATATACATAAGAGCTGAGGGGCTTTATATACATTGCAATGGCCGGCTAATATTGGAGAGACAAATAAATGTTGTCGTGTCTTTGCGGCGTTATGCTCGTAACAAATGTCGTATCGACCGTATATGTAGGATGCTACAAATTACAGGTACTCTCTCAACATATTACCATTGAGATCTATGCCATTTTCTTCACCTGGAGCTTGTCTCTATCGGTTGGCTACGCCTATCATTATTAAGATCTATCGATATGTTAACATACCATTGAAAGGGAAGACAACTAGTAACTTTTAGAGAAAGAACGTTCATCATCATCCATTAAAAAAATTAAAAAATTCAAGTTTTAAGAAATTTTTATTCACTTCAACTACATAAACTCAAATAGGAACTTACAACATGATTATGAGTGACGGAGCTAGCCTCTCCATAACTAGAGAGGGCTGAACTTTAGGTATAACTTGAACGATACGACGACATTAGCATCGTGCCGCCTAAAATATTAATTTTTTGAGAATTTATTTATCACTTTATTGTTGCATACTTCAAATTCAAACAAAAAAATATAAAATATAACTAAGAAACGTTTAAAAAAAGAACTCAATTTTTCTGAAGGGTAGCTCCACCCATGATTGTGACACGTGGAAGAAGATGCATGTAATCCAATAGTTTTTAATTGGTGAGTTGGAAAAAAATAGGAACTCACGAGTTCCTCTAGGATTTTTTTTTCCCCCTCTTTAAATAGAATTTGCATGCAAATCCTAAAAAGTTTTGACTTTTTTCTCCATATATAAAATATTGAAGTTTATGTTTATCATCAAAGCTAACACTAGCAAGAATATAATACTTAAGATTTCAATGTTAAATATAGATCTCTTTTATTTAGAATATTACTAATCTCGAGTGTGGGAGATTTCAGTTCAATATGATAAAGATCCCCTCCTCTATATGGAAAATTTTCTCTTAAAAATACAAATACAAATATGATTATGTCTCTGTGATAAAAACAGAAGTAAAAAATTGAAGTTTATGTATAACATTTACGATGGAACAAAGTGGTTGACTCCTGTATAGAACTTCTTGTTTCTGTGTATTTGTTTGTTTCGCATCCGATAATATTCCAACACTTCAATCTTGGAGTATCCCATACCACGCATTGTAATATGTTCACATGGTTTGTTTTAGCTCTTTCCTTGTGTTTGGTGGCGTGATGGGAAGAAAGAGAATAAAGAAAAGAGCAAAGAATCAATTTCCTTTCTTGTCCATTTCCGAAAGGAATGAAAAGAGCAAAGAATCAATTTCCTTTCTTTTCTGCGAACCAAGCGCGAAGCCTAAGACCAAGGAAAGTCGGGAGCAATCAAATTTATCTATCAACCAAGTAAATGCTGCAGTTACTGCAGTATGAAAAATACAAACATGATCTGTAAAAGTTGCAGTACACAAGTCAAAATAGTGGTCTGTAATAACATCTGAAGTATTGTTCTCCCCAACACAATCAAAGTAAAAAGTGGTCGTTTAGAGTTCCACTAAATCTTAAGTCGACGGGGAAGTTAATGTTACACATACTACCTCCTTGTGAACTTCCTTACTTTCCTATTATGCAAAAGAGAAGTCACAAAGAGTCTCTGGAACTGGTGGAAATGGCAAGTCTTCACCTTTGAAGGAGAGATCCTCTGTAGCTAATCTACCCATCATTGATCTTGCCTATCCGATACCGAACTGTCATTAGGAGGTAGTATCCATTTCCTCACTGGACTTCTTGTATTCTGGCTTAAGCTCGTGGGTTCCTTGATGTGGTCCCCTCTTGTTATAGACACACAGATCATTCAGTATCTCCTTCAGAAATTGCTGCACAGATGAAAAAGGAAAGAAAGCATCGCACGTCAGTGAAACACGACCAAAGTTTTAGGCAGGCTGCAGATGAAGGTAGAAAGCTCTGTAGGAGCTAAGTTTCACCAAAAGCCATGAAAAGTTTCAGCGTTATTTTTAATATTCAATTTTTTCGGATTATTTTTGCTGTTGCTATTGTTCTTTAAAACTAGTAATAACTAGTATCTAAAGAATATTATGCAAATACTGAGAGCAAAAATGACATAAGCATACTATATAGAAAACAAGGAACATGTGGCACTTGTCTATATCACAGACTAGCTACTTACAAGGTTTGCTGCCTGGAAGATTAACAAAATAGTAAGTGGTTGAACCGACATAATACAGACTGGACAAGATTACACCTTAGAGTAACCCGTTATACTTGACAAAGTTGATACCTAATCAACTTTGCATGAAACATACAAAAATGTCCAAGGAAAGTATACCAAGTGTATCTTAATTTTGGTTGTAAGTTCTGACGAAACCAGCAGATTCGTGGTGTTAGATATAGGAAATTAAGAACGCACTTTCTCTGAGACGAGAAATTAAAGAGAGAACAATAATATGCAAGGCAAGGGGTAGGGATGGGAATTGTATGGTAAGGGTGCCAGAAGATTGGTGTCCTCAAACTACGCACAAGCAATGATAATGAAATTGCTTCACAAATTTTAATCTGTAATATACCGAATAAAAAGAGACGAATAAAGATATAGCTAATACATAGGTGTATGAATTGGATAAATGCCTTCAGGTGTTGTGATATCCTTTCTTGTTATGATTCCAATGACCTTACAGTCACACCTGGAAGTATGTTTATCGCAAACCAAAGTTGAAACTTGAAACTATTAGAGTTAAACAACTTACCTCAGGTTGATCCGTCTCCTGCACCAGTTGCTTCAATGCCCAGTTAGGTTGCCTTTCAAAGAGTTTGAATATAATATTTTCAAGTTCTCGGCGGTCCCTACGTGTCCGTTTCACATCAGATCCCTTGGTTGGTGTTACTTTCCTCTTGTCCTGGTTACCATAAGAGCAAAGTTTTATATATTGACATAATTGACGCAGAAACTAAGGCAACATTTCATAGATGACTGGTCAAAACAGATCCTATTCGGTCATATTGTTGGCCAACCCAAACGAAATCTAATATAAATATGTTAATTAAGGGGAATATCTTTCATTGATATCTCAAAGGAAGGTAAGGCTTGGCAGAACGGTAAGGCTTGTTACTTGCATCCTAGAGGATGCGGGTTTGAGTTACGGAAACAGCCTGTCCATATTATATGGGGGTAGGGCTGCGTAAATATTGACCCTCCCGAGACCCTGCACAAGTGGGTGCCTCGTGACACTGGGACGCCCCTTTATATCTCAAAGGAAGGTTTCAGGCAGAAAGGACCAAGAAACATTGGTCTTATTGCAGTTGTATATAGTAGGCTTAATGAAAGCAATATCAAAATTAAATGAGACTGTACCTTTGAACCAGACGGAACCAAGCCAACCATGCCAGGAAGTGGCCTCATGAGCACTCCATGATCATTGTCAATTACCTTCAGAAAGAACATCTTGGCAACATGAGGATAAAAGTGAAAGAAAATCCAAAAGGAGACACACTAAACAGATCTTAGTCAAATACACACCTGAACCTGTCTAGTTTTAGTCATATATTTCTTTGTCCTCTCGCGGCATAGCTTGCCGTACTCCCCAAAATTCTCACTATGAGGTTCCATATCAAATTTATGCTCTACCCTTCCTTCCAGTGAAAATTTTCCTACAAAAAAGTACAGGATTCCGGTAACAAATTTGACAGAACATTTCAGTAGGGGACTAAATAAGAAAAAGGAACCAAGTAATATATATAGTGATTCTCCTTGGTTGCATGAGCTTAAACCTGTCATCTAGCTGTCTATGTTTTATGGTATGGCCCTCTCATGTTTATAGCTATCGTGGCTAAGAATTTGGCACAAACAGAGTGTTGACATTAGGTCGACAGTTGTCATAGAAACTTCATCCAATTCTTTTGTTGAACTGGCCACACAATTCAGATGGGAGAAGGCTTGGATGATGATGATTAAGTGCCATATACAAGAAAAAGTTAGCATACTCGTATCATGATCACGGCATAGTTATCAAAATATACAGAAAATCATACATTGAAATCTGCAGATGTAAGTGTACTAGCCTTCTTCTTCTTCAATATAGTGACATACGGAAATTACAAAATCATAATTTTCATTTTTATAAAGTTGCTCGAGTAAAAAAAATTAAAAAGGTCAACAAAACGAGTAGAAAGAGATCGAGAATAAAGACTAGGAAAAACAAGAGATTGACAGCTACATGGGGAAATTTGAAAAAGAGAACTTAAGGGGGCGTTTGGTACGCGGGATTTTTTTTTATTCTCGGAAAAATTTAAGATGGGAATCTATTACCACATTTGTTTGGCTTATAAAAAATTTATTCCCGAGAATTATAAATACCCGGGTAAATAGTTTACCCACAAAACATGGGAATTCTATCCCTTGAGAATAGGTGGGTATTTTTTTTTTGTCCGGGCAAAAAAAAATTGTCTAAATTTTTTCTTCTTTTTTGATCAATTTTGATTAGTTTTGAACATTTTTTTCTTTTTTTGTCGTTTTTATCGCTTTTTTGTCATTTTTTGTCGTTTTTGCCAATTTTTGTCGTTTTAAGCGATTTTTTTTTCGTTTTTACCCATTTTTTTCTTTTTGTCACTTTTTGATTATTTTTTGTCGTTTTTACCTATTTTTTGTCCTTTTTGGCTTTTTTTGTCATTTTTTGTCGTTTTTACCTATTTTTTGTCCTTTTTAAGCTTTTTTATTGTTTTTTACCGATTTTTAGTCCTTTTTTTGTCGCTTTTTGGTCATTTTTACTGATATTACGTCTTTTTTGTCATTTTTTCGCTTTTACCATTTTTTTGTCGTTTTTGTCGCTTTTTGGTTATTTTTTGTCGTTTTAACCGATTTTTTTTTTTTGTCGTTTTTATCGATTATTTTTCGTTTTTGTCGCTTTTTGGTTATTTTTTGTCGTTTTAACCGACTTTTTTTTGTTTTTAACCGATTTTTTTGTCGTTTTAAACCGATTTTTTTGTCATTTTTTTGTCGTTTTAACCGCTTTTTTGTTGTTTTTGCCGTATTTTGGGTTTTTTTGTCGTTTTTACCATTTTTTGTCGTTTATACAATTTTTTCGCTTTTTGGTCATTTTTGTCGTTTTAACCGATTTTTTGTTGTTTTTCATCATTTTTGTCGTTTTTGTTATTTTGTCGTTTTTACCGATTTTTTGTCGTTTTTACCATTTTTTTCGTTTTTACCGGTTTTTTTGTATTTGTTCATTTTTTTTTCGTTATTATTATTTTCCCGGGAATATTTATATTGTCACCAAACATGGGAATGTAATTTTCCAGGGAATTTAATTCCTTGGAATTTGATTCCCGGGAATATGGAATTCCCGGCTATATAGTATTCCGCATACCAAACGCCCCCTAAAAGTAATTATAAACAAAATGATAAAGGGAAAAAAAATAGAAACAAAGAATAATGTTATTTGGTATGATGGTCTAATTGTATCAAGAAAGTAGCGAAAGAGATTAGGAGCTTCTAAAGGTAATTGATAAAGTCAGAAATAAAGTTGGTGGTGGAATCAGTGAGCTGAAAAGAAAGTTGACAGTGTAACACTAAGTTCACCTAACAAAAACATCTGTCATGACACTTATTTAACACTTGACACACCACGTGTCAGTGAAGGTCATATGTGAAGGGAAGGATGAAACTCTCAGTGTTGGGTGGTGCACAAATAAAAATGTTGGATTGCTTAAATTACTATCTCACAAAGTGTATTCTGGTTCAATATACCCGACTCACATTAACCCACGTCCAACCTAATATCTCCAACATTCTTGAGATATACGAGTCCATAACTCTAATGTCACTTTTGTATTTCTGATAACAAAACTGAAAAAATAAAGTGATGGGATTATAGAAGAAAAGGAGGTGTATTCCTTTTATTCTTCTTCTTAAAATAACCTTTTTCCTTTTTTTTATTTAGATGTGCAGCCAAAGAAATCTTAGATAATTTGATATTTTATTTCCATCTCTAGATTTGAAAGAAATAGATGGAAGCAACTTGGATAAGGTTAACATTACTATATTTTCACATATAAATTCACTTACTTGTAAAATCGTGTGATGTGCACCTGCCTGGTACTAGTGTACCATAACAAGAATTTGCCTACAGCTATTGACAAATATAATAGGATTTTCAGTCAGAATTGAGAGTTCATTAAATACTCGACAACCTACAAACTTATCTCCACATTTTCACATGTAAATAACTTTTATATGTCCATTTGCAAGGTATGTGCACTTTACCCGCATAGGATTATGGTTTCTTTTTCTTCACTATATATACTCACTAGTAAATTCATGTGTGTTGCACGTAATAATTTTTTTCTTCTTATATTGTTAAAAAACAGTTTAAATATTTGAATTAAGATTTGTTATCTATATGTTTATATTTTAATTTGGATTTGTTATAGATATGTTTATATTTTAAATAGAATTTGTTATAGATATATGTGTAGGTAATTAGAAAATATTAGGTTGTTAAGCTATTAGTAACGATTTTTGTTCTTATTTTTTTAATTATGACGGCTCATTTAGACTAATTTTTAATTACGAATAAGAGTTAGTTTTGGAATTATCTTCTTCCGTATTTTTTTCTTAATTAATTGAGAATATACATACGGCTTTGGTGGCTTATTTTTGAGCCGTTTTATAATAGTAGAGATTGCACATGAATTAGAAGAGTTGAAGCTAATTTATCTTCCTATTCTTTCCCCATATATTTCTATTGTGTGCATTTGTTGCCTTTGTGGTTTACAAACGTTGATACTTATGAGATTCCGCCAGAGCCCTGCTTCCCTTCCCATCACCACTTGTATCCCTTCTGCCGTTAGACCAGAATCATCTCCGAAACGTTTTAACAGTACAAAGTCAATTAAACAATATCATAACTCATCACTGGCCCTCGCCACATCACCCTATGTTGTCCCTTTTGTGCACAGCAAAATCCTTTTTCCGTTATAAATTATTTTAGTATTTTGATCCTTTACACTTGAACCCAAAACAGTTTCATATTCATATCAGGTAAAAGTCCAGTTCTTTACATTGGATGCACGGTTGATTCTATGATTTCGGAACAAAGTTGTGTATTGAAAGTTCATCGCACGAGAATCTATATCCGGAGTTCCATTCAGTCTTTTGAAAACGTGGAATAATTGCAATACAGGTAAACTCAATTCTTGATATTTTCATTTTGCGAGTACTCCATAAAATGTTAGAATAGTTTGCCTTAATATTGATTTTTATTGGCTCATATAAATTGTTTCTGCTAGATTAACGTGAGTATCGCGTGTAGACCTTGCATACATGTCCATATAAGACTGTCGAGTGTCATGTTTGGCCTAGTATCCTACTACAAGGTAACAAATCTAGCAGATTCACCATCGAGTTTTTCGGCTGAAATTTAGACTGACTTCTTCAATCCTACAGAGCCTAGAAAGTTGATTCCATTGTCAGTTCAAGCACAAACGGACTTTATTTGAACATGTGTATCAGTTAAACAAATTAATGTGTTCTGAGGTTAGCTTCAATAGTAAAGCAAGACATGGCGACTAACAGCAGAACATATGGGGAACAAATTCAGCATGAAAATCAAATCTAACCACTGATAGTGTGAGATTGCACAAGTCGGAGCATATATAACCAAACAATTCTCAAAATCCTAATCTAGATGATTTTATTCGCCTTCCGATAGCAAAAGTGGGCTCCCTTTCTCAACTGTAGACGAAGAGACAATTTAAGCACCAAAAAGAAGACTATGAAACCATCACCCAAATGCAGCAGGAAGTAAGGATGTCTAGCAGCAAGAACAAAAATGTGGTCGTTGATATAAATATAATCTTGGGCACTCGAGAAAGCGCTCAAATGTCCTAATAAATGAGCAGGTATGCCATACTCGGACCAGAACAGACTAATCCACTGTTATATGAAAAATACCAAGTGACACATTTACCAGGAGGAAGTACGGGTATCTCCAGTGTGATTCTTTGACTTGACTAAGAACAAAAGAATCAAATAACGAAGACCCAGATCCTAGGTCTCAACCGATTGCTTAAAAACAAGCTAAAGTAGCAATAGCAGAGAAAGTAATGACAGAGATAAATGGGTATGAAGATGAAACAAACAACAACAAACATAACCTTTCCGCAGTTAGAATATATTTAGTCAATGCCAATTAAGACAGTTATGACTTACAAAAAATATTATTGAGTCAAAGCCTTTGAATTATGAAAATGCCCTTAGAAAATGTTTTATTTCTCTACAACATGAGATTGTTTATAATCCAGTTCTTTCTTCAGGAAACTTGATCTCAGTGATTATCTAGAATATCCCAGAACATTTATTTCACAACTAAATGTTTCATTATTATTTTCAAGTTGAGGCTTTCTCATCCATGAATATGTAACTCTTTCGTAAATCAATGCTAACCAAAAGGAAACTTAAGGGGATAAAACTTGTGAGGCTAATATATTAATCAAGAGCAAGGCTACAAGGCTTTTCTACATTGACATTTCTTAACCTTACTCCTTCCTTAATAACAACGCCTGATAAGCATTATTTCTTAGCAGTTAAGAAAGACTTTCATATTACCTTTGTTTCGTTATGGCAACTAAAAAGACTAAACAATGAACATATGATCAACCCAGTTGTGTATGTGTACGCAAAAAATACAGTACAAAAAGAGTCCACTGGCATAGGATCATGTTGTTAAAGAGGAAAAAATGCTACATCTCCATGTTCGAAGAGTAGTCTTTGTATTACTGCTAGTCCAATCTCGAGTAAGCTAACATGTGCTAGTGTTCATCAAAGGATACATATATGTGGCATATCCATACTATAAGAATATTAAACTCTTACCTTGGTTTGATTCTGAAAATACACACATGGGTACAAAGTCTTTAAACATATTCAAAGAGTAGCTCTTCGGGTTACCACCAATCATCTCATTTTGAGCCAACTCCATCTTGAACTGTCATTAAGCAAGCATATGAATATCAGATTGTAGCTTTCAAAAAGTTTCTAACATATTTACAGGCTGGGCAGTGTCCATCAAATCCAAAAATGATTGATATACAGTCAAATTATGAATAAACATGGAATCTCCTATGAAACATGAACAGCTGATATCTCTGTATATATATGCATGTGTATGTGTGTTGACATTAGCTCAGCGGTCAGTCATAATAAAAATTACATTTTGCCAATCCTTTTACTTAACTTATGATCCATAGTCGACCCCATCCTGATGGGAGAAAGCTTGGATTATAATGGTGTGTGTGTTGTTATACTAATCATAATACTTGCAACCGTCAAAAAGCATAGAATTTATACAGTTTGCTTCTTGAGTCTTGCCGAAATCATTTCAAAACCATAATGCCATGCAAAAATGCAAGTAGTATTAGAAGACCAGGGCACCTGACTAGTATCCACCTTACAATGCTAGTATAGATAAGTCAATACAGCTTCAAACGATTGAGGTGGACCTCAAATTCTAGATGTTTTTATTAAAAAAGGGTGAGAATGCTGATACGTAATCTACCATACAAGACAAATAATAACCAATGCTGCATGGAGCTGGCTGCAAGCATAGGCTTTTCATCCAGCATGCTGCATAATACCATTGCAAAAAAATATTGATTTGAAAGTTGAAACAAGGAAAAATCTTTATGTTGGCGTTTTTTGAGACAATAGGGCCACGGACTGATATGAACCTTATTTCAGGCTATGTTGTTAGTATTTTACGAAACACGATACTTATCTTACGACACGATATACTACCATTTTGTTATGTATCAGTTGATCTAATATGATATAAGTAGGTAGGTAGTATCAGTTTTTTTTTATTCAAATCACGTAATGTATACTTGAAGAATATGGATTCCGGAACTAGATAGACTTGTAAAGATGAAACAAATAAAAAAACTATGAGAAAATTTTATTAAACCATGTCCCTATATGGATTATAAATATATACCTAAACTCCTAAAGTTACTGTATCACATGATTCACAATAACTGTATCACATGATTCACAATACAATACGCAATACACGATAAGATACGCAAGCAAATCAAAACATGATAAGATACACGAGTTGACAACCTAGATTTCAGGCATCTAATAACCAAATTATAGCACATAATGTTCTACCTCTAGATACAATTTGCAAGTTCATATTAATCATCGTTTTGACAATTTTTATAATTTACAGACCAAATTATAAGCATCTTAGGATCGATTTAGATATGGAGCATATATGACAATTTAGGGACCTAATTAGAAATATCTTAGGATAAATTCTAGAAATGGAGCATATATGCAGTTGAGGGCAGATGTAGATAAAGCTGATGTCACTGCCTCAATCCATGTTTTTTTGTTCTGAATGATTTCCTTCAAAAGAACATCAACCACTTAGAAGTAAATACTGAAACTAAATCTGTTTTTCACCAAATGACAACCGACTCTGCATAAATATCAAGAAACAATAGCTGCATGTCTCAGGTGGAGTCTTACTTAGGGCTCGACTAAGAAGTGTTTGGGTTTTTTTTAACTATGTGAAACATAGACTATGGGCAGGAATGATCAATTGGAGCATGGAGATGGAAAGTAAGTCCTGACTCCTGCTGAGGCTACGCCACTACGTCTTACAAATATAGCTTGAAGTTAATCCTATTGTTCATCACCAGTATTTTAAGCCTCAGTGTGATCACAATCTTCGTTAGTATAGTCCATCCTAACTTCTAGACTATGACATCATTAGATGCAAGGCTTTAAGTATCCCCCAAAACCAACACTTTTGGTTGTTTCGGATCAGAATTGAATGGTGAAACCACGAAACTACCTACACAGACCATAGACCGTTTCAACACCATGCAAATCCACTGAAACTGCCAAAATTGATATTCGTAGGAAGGGTCCAAAGGCGATACTAAAACAGAGAGTTTTTGAAACTTGCTTACACAATCTTGTAAAACCAATATCAAAGCAAAAAATCAATAAATTAGGACATGTCCCGTAATTAAGTCAAGATAATGTCCAAACTCGGAGTAAGATGATTAGCAAAAAGAATAAAACTAATTGACCGTAGTTCCATGGCCGAAACTCCTAGATATTCATTTTTTGGTATTCATTTTTTGGTAAAATAGGGTTTCTTTAAAGAAAGATTCTTTGAGAAGATAATTTTTTTTAAAATACCGAAACAGGTTAGTCTCCAAAGTTGCATTGTGAAAACGTGATTCACTCGGGATACGTTTGGGAACGGAGTTTGGAAAAAAAAAAAAAAAGGATTTGGTGGAACTGGGCCTCCAAACTCCAAATTACTAAATTGTGATTCGTTTGGGAGTGTTTTTGGAGTTAATCAAAACTATATTCCTAACTCCAATCAAAACTGGAGTTAGCAAACTCCAATATGAGTGAATTTTTGTGGAACTTCATTTTAAATTCCACTTTCTTATATCTTTTTAACAAACTCCAATACTAAGTCCTACATGCCTCCTAATCTAAATATAACTATCGTTACGTCAATATATCCAGTTTCAAAATCCCATACTCCAAAATATACCTAACTCCACTTTAACAAACCTTGGATAACGGTTCCACGATACGTCACATTTTCAAAATGAGACTTCTTTAGTTAACTGTGTTTTCACAAATCACCGTACTTTGGTAATATTTCTCAAAGTCAGAACACACCATTTTTGATGTTACATCACCATTTTATGTTTTTTTTTAATTACAACCCATAAACACCTACACGTCCTTACGATTGGGGACTCAAACCCTGACGGCGTGTCCAAGATGCTTTCCACATGAGCAACAAGTGCTGGACACCATTTTATTTTTTTGAGTTATCGATAATAATCATGATTAAATTAATGTGATATTTATTCGCATGATTTCTCTCCCATCTTTCCTCCAAAATATCGATCTCTAGCAACCCAACTCAAATCAATATGTGAGAAACAAATCTAGATAAGCCTGTGAGGGATAACCATTACTTAATATTGCACAAACCCGGCATCAATTTTTCCGTCTCCTATTGTATTTTAGAGCAGTTTTGCAATTAACAGGCCATATAGTCGGCTACTTAATCTTATCATTCGGCTGACTGGCTAATCGAAAGTTCCATGTGGGTACATAATCGTGATCAACTAGTAACCTGACATGGATCGAGCGCGTAACAAAAACAGCTCGATATAGTTTTGTTTCACAGTATCTGTGTCGCTGTGTCCTATGCGTATAGGACAAGACACCACACGGACACGGGCGTCGATTTTTCCGGAGTGTCTGTGCTTCTTAGAGCACGATCCGATCTTTGAGATCAATCCTGTGATTCTAAAACCCTAACAGATTGGGGTTAGGGTTAGGGTTTTGGAGGAGGGGATTTGGTTTGGTTGCTTGCCTGGAGCGAGGAGGACTCTTCGTTGTTGAGGAGGTCGAGGGAGAGGACGACCTTGGAGACGACGGGGTGGGGGTCCGGCGTGGGGGCGGCCCTGGCGGCGGCGGACTGCCACGAGTTGGACACGACCGGCGGACACTTCATCAACCACACCGACCGGTCGGCCTTTCCCGTGTCCACCACGTTCGCCCCGTCCTCGCTCGCCGACATCTCTTCTCTTCTCGCTTCTATTTCTCTCTCTTTTCACAATTTCGAGTAAACAATAGTTACCCTTTCCCTCGTTTATGTATGCACTTTTAGGGCCGTTTGTTAAATCGTATTTGAAGGTGGAATTTAAATTTTTATAAATTTGAAGAAAAATTCATGGAATTCTATGTTTGATTGGAGATGAATTTTGATATGAAAAGTATGACAAAATTTAAAACTTGGATTTGGTTGGATTTTGGAGAAAAAAATAATTATTCTTTAATAATTTCGTTACAATATTTATTATTTAATAATTTTGTTAAAAATTAGTAAATTAAAAATTAGTTATTCTTTAATAATTTCGTTAAAAATAATTATTCTTTAATAATTTCGTTAAAAATTAGTTAATTAATAAAAAAATTAACTATTTTATTAGTATTATTAATTAAAAAAATAGTATTATTAATTAAAAAATAAGTTAATTAGTTAATTTCGTTATAATATTAATTAGTAATTTATTAGTATTATTATAATATTAATTAATAATTTGTTAATTAGTTAATAATCATAATTTACTAGTATTATTATATTATTATTATAATATTAATTAATAATTTATTAGTATTATTATAATATTAATTAATAATTTGTTAATAACTATTTTATTATAATCTTAATTAATATTTTTCAATCACAATTAGAATCATATTTTATAATAATTTAATTAATAATTTACTAATCATAATAATATTAATTTATAATTACTATTTTTAAAATATTTAATTATAGTTACTTAATCTTTAATTATTAATTATTAATCAATAATTATAATTTATAATTATTAATCGTTAATAAAAAATTATCAATTGTTAATTATTAATTATTAATTATTAATCGTTAATTATAATTTATAGTTATTAATTATTAATTATTAATCATGACTATAATTTAATTATTAATCATAAATCCAAATCCTATGTTTGGTTGGAGTTGGATTTGAATAGTGAAATTCATGATTTGGATTTGAATCCAAATAGTAAAATCTGATTACCAAACAAGCCCTAAGTACCGACTTTCAAATCCTATGTTTGGTTGGAGTTGCATTTGGTTGGAGTTGGACTTATATGTTTGCAATTTTCACCACGATCTTTTACTAATAAATGCAAAACCAAATTTTTTAAGGTTCTGTTTGGCAATTGTAAGAGTAGTTGTTATTAAAATATTTTTAAAGTATTGTATTAGGGGTTTGGAGGGATTTGATTTTTGATGGTTTTAAGTACCGACTTTTAAAATAGGCCAACTCATACTTGATTGATAATTCATTAACGAACGGTTTTGAAAATTTTTATTACCTATATATCCATATATAAATAAACTAATAAAACACATGAAATAATATAAACCCCTAAATGAAAGTATGAGAGAAAAATTTTAAGATTTACCGGATAAAGCAATTGTATTTTGAAAAAAAAGTACAATAGAAACACATATGAGAAAGAGAGAAAAAAAAAGGTCAGATATTAGTAGTTATAATTATATTTTTTTGTGAGGATACAAATGCAATAAAATCAAATAAAAATTTTAATTCTACCGATTTAGGGTGTTATAAGGACATCCAAAATTACATTACACCGACTTTGAGAGATTTTTTAGTCGACCAAAACCAGTGGCTACAAAAATTTAACAAACAAGTTTTTTTTAAAACACTTCATAAACGATTGATTCAAAAATACCCCAAAACCGATGAAAATATTACTACCAAACAGACCCTTTGACGTATGATTTTACGGCTTTTGTGGATAGGCATGATTGTCAATATTTTGACATTTGGTTTTTTTTATGGTTGTCAAAATTGTGATGTCCCATAACATCTTTTCTAACTTCGTTAGTATTATGTTATGAGCTATCAAGAAATTGATAGGGGGTCACATATTATGCCATATTTTATTAGTATCTATCAAAAAATTGATAGGGGAGCAAGATCATCTCTAACACAACATCCCTCTTCAGGGTCCTCTTTCTCTTCCAACCATAATCTTGTAGTACATAATCCAAAATGAGGCTTTAGAGCATCTCCAACCTATTGTAGCTTTGGAAAAAATGGCTGCCACATAAGAATCACAAGACTTCATTGCAAAAATTCTTCTCCAATGCAAATGTGGAAGAAGATGGAGAGTTGAGGTGGCAGTGACATGGCAAGCAAAATTTGAAGTATGTTGTCTAGATCTAGACAACAGACTTCACAATGTTTTGTTTCCACGTCATCACAGCCCCAGCCATCATACCCCATCCCCCGGAGAACAACAGCGTCGCCACATCTCCTCCGGTCCGATTAGTTGCAGACTCCTTGTCGATGTCGCCGTCGGCCGCCGCAGCCGTCTCCTTCTGCCACCGCCGTCTTCAGCAGTTTTTCGCCGTCGTCGTTTGTAATGCCTGTGGTTCGTATTACGTATTTGGAATACGTATACGTATTTTATCTTGTATTGCTTAATTCCTGGCTTAGCTTTTCCTTCTTGGCTCGGTTTATTCTTGGCCCGGGGTTGGCTTGGTTCGGTTGGGATTGTTTTTGGTTCATCATGAACCATGGATGAACCCCCTACCTACCACCACCTTTGGTATTTATTACCATTCTTCCTTCTCTCTCTTCATTACTCTTCTTCTTCTTCCATTTACTTCCTTACCTACCAGAAAGAGGGAGAGAGAGGTCTAGGCAAGTGCAACTTGCTTCATGGAGGAACTCAAATTTTATTGTTTTATTCTCTTCCTTACAGCATTCTAACTTACTTTAGAACTTGGCATTTTCACTTTCCATGGCTAGATTCTTGTAGATCTATATTTTTCTTATTTTCGGATTTCTTGGGTTTTGATCTACTTAATCTTGTTTTTTCCGAGTTTTGATGGTTCCATGTTGTAGAGAATTTCGTTCTACCCCATTTTGACCTATGGAAGTTCGAATTTGGGCTCCGGATGATAGAGTTATGCAGCTTGGAAGCCATGGCTTATGGTGTACTTCTTCTCGGAAATTTGGAGAAGAAGCACAGTCCCGAGCCGCATGGTAGCACTTGACCGCATGAACATTCATGCGGCAAGTCAGTTCCAACCGCATGCGCTATTGCCTTGACTTGACCGCATGACAAGTTCATGCGGCAAGTATTCCTTCTCAGCCGCATGACTGAGGCCCAGTCCTTCCTGGCCGTATGGATTTCCAGCAACCCTGAGCCGCATGAACCCAACGCTCGCGAGCCGCATAGACCGCAGTCTTCCAGCCGCATAGGTTTGCTTTCCTTGACCGCATAATCATTGCTCCCCGCAGCCGCATGGGTTGCTCCTCCCCGGCCGCATGTACTTGATTGGTCAGCCAGCCGCATGGACCCATCTCCCGCCAGTCGCATGAGTTCCCTATCCTCCTGACCGCATATGTCTTGCCTTTCTCAGCCGCATGACTGAGTGGATCTCCGAGCCGCATATGACTGATACCCCTTTGACCGCATAAGCCCTTCCCTTTTTAGCCGTATGCGCCTGACCCTATTCAGCCGCATGGGCTGTTCTCTTCCAGCTGCATGAGATCATTTCCTGGCCGCATATGCCTTAGCCGCATGGCTTCCCTATAGCCCTGTGTATTGATATTTTATTAGATATTTTACGTCCATTTTATATCCTTACGTCTTTTGTCATGAACTTGATAATCACGAATTTACTTGATATGTTTGGACATGATAATTGAGCTTGACACGACAGTGACCCGTAGTGGTGCACTCCTGACAAGTAAACATGACATGACCTGATAGTGGCCCGTCGTGGCGCACTCTTGACCAGTACACTTGACATAAAAACCTGACATGATATATCTTGATAAGCTGTTGCGACGGCTACCTGACATGACATGACCTGTATAATTAATCTGGACACCGTGGGCGATTGTGCTTGTACAAATAATCCAGTCCTGTCTTGCATCATGTCTAGGAGGGGACTTCTGAGTACCACGGTCAGGAGTACCTACTGAAATGGACTAAGGCTAAATAACTAGATTAATACATTAGTCATAAAGAGATCTTCCAGCTACAGGCAATCCCGTTACCTGGGCACGCCTTGGGATCTGTAGTCTGCCGTCGAGTAGGGCACATTTCCAGCACACTGTCATATGTTGCACCCTTCAAGCTACCTAAGGGTACATGCGTTTTCTGGACGGTGTACCCACCTGAATTCAACTCTAATTCTTTTAACCCGGGTAACCTGGATGGACTGCAGGGCTTGTGGCTGTGGAAGATTCTCACTGCATCTTGCTAGTAACTAGGCTTGTGATAACCCTAGTTAGTTAAAGTATCAAGCCGTAGTTCTTGTTTGGCCGTGAAATGATTGGATGGAGTCTAACCTGTCTAGTCTTGCCCTGATTTTGTCCCAGATTACTGCATGACCAGAATGCTTGTATTATTTTACCGATAAATGGTGAGAATTCCAAGTTCTGTTCAGACGAAGGGTTGCAACCCCGGTCCTTGTTTGGTTTACGGGTTGTAACCTGGTTATCTGAATAGTCCTATGGTTATCTCGTCGTATATCATCCTGATGTATTTTCTTTATTCCCAGTTCTTACCTTTATTTATAATTGTGCTGATTGCTGGTTTTAGTTTCTAAGTGAAGCTTCCTTTGTGGCACTTGCTCTTTTTGGGATCTGACCCAGCTGGTTTTGTATGGCCAGATTTCGGAGCAGCTCCAGAGGATCTACCGCTTTTCCAGCCCGATGGTGAACACCAGGCGTAACCAGGGCAACGAGTGGGTTATTTTTGGCTCTCCCACTCTATTGTAAAAATATTCTTTTGAGGCGTTTAGCCGACGAGCACCTGTTTAGCTCGATTGCACTTACTTACTGTCTGCCTACGGGCTGTAACATGATTGACAGATCCTAGGGTTGATCATGTATGACTAAAACTCTTGCTAGTCCTAACATTTTGTAACGACTAGCTTCATGATCAGCTGAATATGTAATATTTGGGACGCCTTATTATTGTATATTTAATGATCATACATCTTGTGACCTTACTTACTTGCTTGTGATTGAGACACTAGGCTTGTTCATGACCTTAAGAGACTGTTGGCTTGTAGTAAACCCTCATGTATCTAGACAGCCGTAACCGTATAGCGAGGTGGGTTGCACTTCAATATACGTAGCTGGCTATGTCTGCCCTCGCTCTCCAGTATTCTGGTTCTGGGGCGTGACATGGTTTAAGTGGTGGCCCATGCAGGTCTTGTATATCAAGATATGTGAGGGTTTACCGAATAGATGTCTCAATCAGTATTTGCCCTTGATCTCTGCTCGTATCTTCTGAATCCCTGGATTCTTGTCCTGATCATATGCTTGTATCATTGATCGTTCCTGGTCCTTCCTTATTGTTCCCCATGTCGTCTTCTTCAGCGGTATTGTTCCTGGACCTGCCGGTTAGCAAGGCAGAGTATTTCCTGCGGATCAGCAGCAACCCGGAGATCAAGCCCAGCATTCGGGAGTAGCCTCCAGAGTCGTGCCTTCTGATGGAGAGCCACCAGTCCAGCCAGTTCAGCCTGCTGAGCCTGATGATGGCACTTTGGTAGGACTCGTCAGGACCTTGATAGCTTCCCAAGATCGTCGAGGAGGCGCCTTGCACCAGGCAGTGGCAGATGCGTTGACCAGAGGCGGTCATCGGGGTAACAGCACGGCCAACAGCTTCAAGCGCTTGAACCCTCCTTTCTTTGACGGTAGTGAAGATGCTATCGCAGCAGATGCATGGCTTCAGGATACAGAAGTGATTCTCAAAGCAGCCAGGACCCCAGAGAACGAGAAGGTAGCCGTGGTGCACCTGCAGTTGCTAGATCTTGCCCGCAGCTGGTGGGCGGCTCAGGCCGTTGGATTAGTAGCACCCATTGCTTGGGCAGTATTCAGGGAGAGATTCCAGACCAAGTATTTTGATGCTGTAGCTCGGTACGATCTACAGACGAGGTTCACCAATCTGAAGCAGATGGGCAGGACGATCGATGGATATGCGGCCGAGTTTTCCAGACTCAGTCGGTTTGCTCCCACCTTGGTGGCAACCGAGTATGATCGAGCCCAGCGGTTCCAACAGGGGCTTCACCTGGAGATTCTATTAGCAGTTGAGCAGTTTGAGCATCAGACTTTTGATGCAGTCTTGAGAGCAGCTAGGAGGCATGAGTATACCTCCCAGAGGATTGTGGATAGGGTCGGAGGTCGGAAGAGATCCTACGGCCAGATGAATCAGTCTTCAGCACCAGCCCCGGCAGCCAGGGCTTTGACTATTGGAGCTCCGAGGCGAGCGACCTCAGTAACGTCGGTCCAGCATTCCACCCCGACGTACCCTCAGCAGCAGCAGCAGAAGCAGTCTTTCGCAGTGGGATGTTCTCATTGTGGGAAGCCAGGCCATGTGGTGGCAGAATGTCGCAGGGCGCAAGGATTGTGCCTGGCTTGTGGAGCAGCAGACCATAGGGTTGGATCCTGCCCGAATAGGGGTGGTTCATCATCGTCCAACCTTTCTAGCTCTTCGGTGAGAGGACCAGCTCCGGTCCAGCAGCAGTATCCATTGCCGAGGCCCTTGCCGCCTCAGTCTCAAGTATTCCAGCAGCAGAACCCCCAGCAGTATGCTCAGGCCCAAGTCCAGAGTCAGAATAGGCAGCGAGGATTTCAGCAGAGGGGACCAGCACCCCGAGGGCATGGTCATGCTATGGTGATGACCGCAGAGGAAGGATTGGCACTAGGAGAGGTAGTGGCAGGTACTATTCTCGTCAACTCCTTTCCAGCTTCAGCTTTATTTGATTCTGGTGCATCGCATTCTTTTATGTCTGCACGATTCGCGACACGGATAGGATTGGAGCCTGAGTCATTATCATTAAAGCTCAATATACTTACTGGTAACGGACTTGTGGGAGTCGATAGGGTGTTTTCCTCGTGTCGGATCGTAGTTAGCGGTAAGGAATTTCCCGCTAGATTGATAGAGTTCCCGATGGCCGATTATGATGTGGTCCTAGGGATGGATTGGTTGAGGAACCAGTATGCTAGGATAGACTGCCACATTGGCAGGGTTGTTTTTAGCATTCCATGCGAGCCGGAGTTTTCCTTTTCCCGAGGTGAAGTTGAGTCTTCTCCTCCGATATTGCGGATGGCAGTAGCGGCAGTTCAGTTGCCCAGGATAGTGGATGAGTTCCCAGATGTTTTCCCAGAAGAACTTCCAGGTATGCCGTCGGAGCGGGAGATCGAGTTCACTATAGCCTTGATTCCCGGGACAGTCCCAATATCAGAGAGAGTCTACAGAATGGCGCCGTCAGAATTGGAGATCTTGTACAAGATGATTGAGGAACTCAGGACCAAGGGATTCATTCGTGCTAGTGGATCGCCTTGGGGAGCCCCGATGCTTCTTGTGAAAAAGAAGGATGGTACATCCAGGTTATGTGTTGATTATCGTACCTTGAACTCAGTGACAATCAAGAACAGATACCCTCTCCCGATGATAGATGACTTGTTTGACCAACTCAAGGGGGCAGCAGTATTCTCGAAGATCGATTTGCGCTCAGGATATCATCATATCAGAGTCAGAGAGCAGGACATCCCGAAGACAGCTTTTAGATCGAGGTATGGGCATTAGAAATTCCTTGTTATGCCATTTGGAGCGACCAATGCGCCGGCTGTATTCATGGATCTCATGAATCGTATTTTCATGCCTTACTTGGATCAGTTTGTGATCGTGTTCTTGGATGACATCCTGGTCTATAGCAGGAGCGAAGCGGAGCATGAGCAGCATCTCCGTGTGGTTCTTTAGATTCTCAGGGAGCACCAGTTGTATGCCAAGTTCAGTAAATACGAGTTCTGGCTCGATCGTATTTCGTACTTGGGTCATATCATCACCAGAGGAGGAGTAGAAGTGGATCCCCAGAAGATTGTGGCTATTGAGTCATGGCCAGTGCCCAGCACAGTTGCAGAAGTTCGTAGTTTTCTTGGATTGGCTGGCTATTACCGGCGGTTTGTTTCAGATTTTGCCCGGATCTCGGCGCCGTTGACCCAGTTGACCCGCAAGGAGGTGTAGTTTGCTTGGACAGCAGAGTGCCAAGATTCTTTTGAGAAGTTGAAGCGAGGCTTGATGACGGCTCCCATTCTTGCGCTTCCAGATGGAACCGGAGGATTCTCAGTGTATTGTGATGCTTCAGGCAGAGGTGTAGGATGTGTTCTGATGCAGCATGGGAAGGTAATAGCTTATGCGTCACGACAACTTCGTGATCATGAGAGGAATTACCCAACCCATGACTTGGAGCTGGCAGCAGTAGTGTTTGCACTTAAGTTGTGGAGGCACTATTTGTATGGAGATAGGGTGGAGATTTTCACCGACCACAAGAGCCTGAAGTATGTTTTCACCCAGAAGGATCTTAACATGCGTCAGAGGAGATGGCTGGAACTTTTTGTGGATTATGATGTCAACTTGCAATATCATCCTGGGAAGGCCAACGTTGTTGCAGATGCATTGAGCAGGAGAGCCGGAGTTTATTTTCTAACAGCGCAACCAGAGCTATTAGCCGATCTTCAGAAGATGGGTATAGAAGTTGTTCTCCCTTCCAGTGTGGCATTGATGGCCAGTATGCAAGTTCAGTCCACTATCGTCGAGAGGATCCGGATGGCACAGTCAGAAGATTCCAAGCTTCAGCAGCTCAGAGCAGAGTGTGAGGCAGGACGAAGACCAGAGTTATGCATTCATGAGGATGGTACACTTCGACATGGTAATCGTCTTTGTGTACCCAGTGGGGATATCAGACGGGAGATCATGTCAGGAGCGCACAGTTCTCAGTATTCCATCCATCCTGGCAGTACGAAGATGTACCGTGATATCTGTCAGCACTTTTGGTAGAATGGCATGAAGCGGAAGATAGCTCGGTTTGTCTCTCGGTGTTTGGTTTGCCAACAAGTTAAGGCCGAACACCAGAGACCGGCTGGACTTCTTCAGCCCTTGCCCATTCCAGAGTGGAAGTGGGAGCATATGACCATGGATTTCGTGACTGGATTATCTAGATCCCCAGCTGGTCGAGATGCTATTTGGGTTATAGTTGATCGGCTCACGAAGGTAGCTCACTTCCTCCCGTTCAGAGTTGGTCAGTCGACAGCTCAGTTAGCAGAGATGTACCTCAGGCAGATTGTCAGGTTGCACGGTGTGCCAGTCAATATCACCTCGGACCGAGATTCAAGATTTACGTCGCACTTTTGGCGTAGCTTGCAAGAGAGTTTGGAAACTCCTCCAGTTCAGTTCAGCATATCATCCGCAGACAGATGGTCAGTCGGAGCGTACGATCCAGACTCTTGAAGACATGTTACGGTTCTGTACACTTGACTTCGGTGGTTCGTGGGAAGATCACTTGCACCTGGTGGAGTTCTCGTACAACAACAGTTTCCAAGCCAGTATCCAGATGGCACCGTTCGAGGCACTGTATGGTAGGAAGTGCAGATCCCCGCTAGCCTGGGATGATGTCGGAGAAAGGCAGATGCTCGGTCCAGAAATGATTGCCCAGGCAGTTGAAGTGGTCAGAAGAGTCCGGGATCATCTTCGAGTTGCCCAAGATCGCCAGCGCCATTGGGCCGATTCTCATCGGCGCCCTCTCGAGTTTTCTGTCGGCGACCATGTATTCCTAAGGATTTTGTCTAACCGTGGCGTCATTCGTTTCGGCGTACAGGGAAAGCTTAGTCCTAGGTATATAGGGTCGTTCGATATTCTGGAGCGAGTAGGAGATGTGTCCTATCGTCTCGCTCTTCCGCCATCGCTAAGCGAGGTGCATGACGTGTTCCATGTATCCCAATTACGACGGTATATCCCGAACCCGAGCCATGTCACGCCCCGCTCCCGTAGAAGCGTTCGTCCTCGCTAAGGCGTGATGCCGCACGGGCCTAGGTTGCGCCCGTGCAAGGCCAAGTCTAGAAACGGCCGATTTGAGCTAGGCCACAGAGTCGCACAGAGTGTCCCCATTTGCAGCGGAAAGTAAACGAACACAAAATTGAAGTGAATTCAAACTCTTTATTGATTTTCAAGAAGTTTACAAGCGGCGCTAGGCCGATATTACAAATCGCTCAAGCTCTCTCTCTGAAACATAAAAGGCGTGCCAAGTGGCTTACAACATGGAATGATTCATGGCGATGTTTCGATACATTATGTCCTGTATAGGGTGCTCCAGCTCCTTGTAACGTCCCAAGGCCCGGAGTTGGCTCCGTGCCTTAACACGTTTGATGGAAGATCCGCACCCGCCGGCGTCTCCTGCATCCTGCAAGTAGACTGTGGGGTTATCAGTACATTGTTATGCACTGGTGGGGAGGCTAGCTCGCCCACAACGCTATCATTACCAAACACGTTCCATTTACTTTTGTGCACCGTCTATCATTCATTGTCTTTCTAATCTTGCCTTAGGATCAGTTTCATGACATATTTTATGACCTATCTCGTGTTACCGAATTCAAGTGTGTGCATGGAAATGAATGCACGACTTACCCATACTTACCGTCCAGCCTTCCCTGTCCAAAGTAAACCAAGTTAGTCAACAATTAAATATGAACTTTTCGATGTCAAGTGCGTGTCCCTGCCTCGGATTCTAGCACGTCGTAGGCACTTTATCTACACTTGCATGAATTCCTCATTATTATTTGGTGTGTCACATTTCAAGCATATTCATAAGGCACTTCATTTTGTTAACTTAGACTACTTTGATTTCAATGCAAGGACTTGCACGTGGATCGCCACCAGTAAAGCCCACTTAACTCTATATGCACCGGTCGCTGGCACCACAAGCCATTTTGGACATCCAAGCCGTGGTATTTCTCAACTAGCGTAGGGTGAGGACTGGCACACACCCCGTTAGTCTCTTGAAATACTCCTGCACTTACGTCCCCCGGGTGGCCGAGTCCGCACCCAGGCAGCCCGTAAGCCATATTTTGATTCCGCCTAGGCCGACATATCCCCCCTTTGATCATGCCACGGAATCCCTTTTTCTTTACGGTCACAGCATTCGCCACCCCTCGCTCGTGCCGTTTGTCCACGACCACGCCCCAGAACCAGAATACTGGAGAGCGGGAGCAGACATAGCCAGCTACGTATATTGAAATAGAATACATCTCAACTATACGGTCACGGCTGTCTAGATATGAGGGTTTACTACAAGCCAGCAGTCTCTTAAGGTCAAGCCTATTGTCTCAATCTCAAGCAATTAATAGAGTTACAAGATATTAGAGCATCAAATATATATATATAAGTGTCACGCCCCAGAACCAGAATACTGAAGAACGGGGACGTGCACAGCCAGCTACGTATAACGGAACGGCAACCATCCCGCTATACGGTCACGGCTGTCTAGCTATGTGAGGGTACGCTACAAACCATCAGTCTCTTAGGGTCAAATCAAGCTATTGTCTCAATCTCAACAAGTAATGATAGTAACAAGATATCAGACCACCAAATATACAATTGTAAGACGTCCCAAACATTACATATCCAGATGATCATAAAGCTAGTCGTACAAAATGTAAGGACTAGCAAGAGTTAAGTCATACATGATCAACCTCGAGTTGCCAATCATGATTACAGCCCGTAGGCAGACAGAAAGTAAAGTGCATCGAGCTAACAAGTGCTCGTCGGCTAAACGCCTCAAAAGAATATCAGTTAACAATACAGTGGGAGAAACAAAAAGAGAAAACCCACTCGTTGCCCGGGTTCCGTCTAGTGTTCACCATCGGGCTGGGAAGCAGGTAGATCCTTTGCTGCTGCTCCGGTATCTGGCCATACAAAACCAGCTGGGTCAGACCCCAGAAAGAGCAAGTGCCACAAAGGAGGCCACGAAATAAGAACAAAAGCCAGCAATCAGCACAATAATATAATTATATAACAAGAGACAGTAATTTAAGAAAAAGCATGATAGTTAGATATAAAAGACAAATCTTGTACAGAATCGATAAAAGACAGAACATATGGAAAGGCATGACAGGATGATATACGATGAGATGACCATGGGACTATTCAGATAGCCAGGTTACAACCCGTAAACCAAACAAGGACCGGGGTTGTAACCCTTCGTCTGAACGGAACTTGGTTTCTCCCACCATTTATCGGCAAGATAAAATACGCGAATTCAAGACTTGCAATTAAACATGATTAAGGTAAAGCACGAGTAATCATGTCATGTCATGACCTTGCACAGGATCAGGACAGGACAAGAGGGACTAGACTCCATCCAATCAATAACGGCCAAGCAAGTACTACGGCTTACTACTTTAACTAACTAGGGTTATCACAGACCTGATTACTAACAAGATGCAATGAGAATTCCAAGTCCGGTTACCTGTTTGTTACTACCTGAATGCTCCCAGCAAGAAAAGGAAAAGATAGCATGATATAGCAGACACACTGTAGTAAGATACATGTGTCCTAAGGTACCACGCTCGACGGCGGGCTGGAAGTGCGCTCATCTCGACGGATAGCAACAAATCCCATGTATATATATATAAGGCCGGGACCAAAGGGGCAACAGGTAACTGGGAAATTCTCCATGAACTAATTGATCAATCTAGTCATTAACCTAGCCAGATTCAGTATGAATCCCTGACCGTGGGAACCAGGGAGTCACGTCCTAGACATGATGCAAGACAATACGAGTGGATTGCACAAGCAAGCAGGAACACCCACGGTGTCAAGACAAGTCAAGCTAGGTTATCAAGTCATGTTAAGTCAGGAGTGCGCCGCCACGGGCCACTATCAAGTTATCAAGATAATTCATGTCAGGGTACTTGTCAGGAGTGCGCCACGACGGGCCACTATCAAGTCAGGTTGGTCATGTCAGAAGTGCACTATTACGGGTCACTGTCATGTTATACTAGTTCCTTGCCATACCGTGCCATGTACAATAGTCATTCCAACATATTAAGTAAAAATCAAGTTCATGACAAAAGGCGTAAGAATATAAAATGGGCGTAAAATATCTAATAAAATATCAATATACATGGCTATAGAAGAGCCAAGCTCGAGAAATAAACAAATTCATCATAGACAAGTGGGTTGTGCAAGAGGGTCAGGGGTTGGGCTGCGCAGGGTAAGCACTGCTCATGGAAGAGCTGCGCAAGAGTTGCCTTGCGCAAGGGTTACCTTGCACAAGGGTAGACTGCGCATGGGGTCAAAGGGCACAGGGTTAAAGGGGCACAGGGGATGTACTGCACAATGGGTCATTGCGCATGGACCAAGGGTACAGGGGCTGCCTTGTGCATTGATTGGATTGTGCAAGGGAGGATTGCGCAAGGGTAGACTGCGCAGAGTATGGACTGCGCAAGATCAGGTTGCGCAGGAATAGATGGCGCAGGATCAGATTGCGCATGATATGGATTGTGCAGAAGTGGACTGCGCAGGAGCAGATTGCGCATGAGCAGACTGCGCAGGAGCAGACTGCGCAGGAATCTATGCGCAGTCGGGTTGAGCGCAGTTCGCCAAGGGGCAAGCTGCGCGGTCGGCGCTGCGCTAAAGAGCGCTGGCCGAGGGGGATGCGCAATCCAGTACTGCACTAAAGAGCGCATGCTGCAGGCTGCTACTCCAGGCCGAGAAGAACACCAAGAACACCAAAAATTCAAATTTTCATATCTTTGTCAAATCAAAGCCAAATCTAGATTTTCAAAGTTCTAACTTGAGTAAAATTGAATTCTCTTCCACATGGAAGCATCAAAACCCACAAAAATCCAACCAAAATAGATCAAAACTATGTAAATTCGAAAATAGTTAAAACCTAGATCTAGAACAATGGAAACTCCAAATCACAAAATATCAAGTTCTAATGTTGATCTCCATGGCCTAATCTAGCTAATGGACAAATAAAAGTGGTTCTCATGTGGTGGCAAGGTGCACTTGCCTAATGGGTTGGAGAGTTGTGTGGAGGAAGAAGAAGAAGAATTAATGGAGGAAAATAATGAGGAGAGAGAGTGTTAGGTGGGGATTTTAATGGGGGAGAATAAGTTGTGTTGAGGGTGGAGGTTAGCTAAGATGGTCCAATGCATAATAAACCAAACCAAACCAATTCCTTCTCCTATCCAAATAAAACCAAGCTCCATTAAATTAGAATTAATCCAGGAATGATAAACGACAATTAAACTACAATGCTAAGTATGAAATATACCACAACTTAACTGGTCAAGAAAAAAATGAAAAATACTGGTCAGAAATACGATCACGTACAAAATATGTATCACAAATTTCGGGGCACTACAATAAGGCGTCCCAAATATTACATATTGGATGATCATGAAGCTAGTCGTACAAAATGATAGGACTAGCAAGAGTTCAGTCATACATGATCAACCCTAGAATTTGTTAATCATGTTTACAGTCCGTAGGCAGACAGTAAGTAAATGTGCATCGAGCTAACAGGTGCTCGTCGGCAAACGCCTCAAAAGAATAAATTTACATATAAGTGGGTGAATCAAAAAGGAAAAACCCACTCGTAGCCCTGGTTCCTTCTAGTGTTCACCATTGGGCTGGAAGCTTGGTAGATCCTCGGGAGCTGCTCCGAAATCTGGCCACACAAAACCAGCTGGGTCAAACCTCAGAAAGAGCAAGTGCCACAAGGAGGCCACAAATAAGAACAAAAGCCAGCATATCAGAACATAAAGAATAAAAGGAAAGTACAAGTAATAAAAGTACACAGAGCGACAAACGACTAGGGACGTGGAACCATTCCGGGAGCCAGGTTACAATCCTTAAACCAGACAAGGACCGGGGTTGTAACCCTTCGCCTGAATAGCTCATTGTCTCTACTCATTTATCGTTAAGATAAGGAAAACAAACATGCTCAGGAGATAGCAGGTACTGGAGCTAGACAAGACTTAGACAAGGCTGGACATCATGCATTCACAAGCGGCCAAGCAATTACTACGGCTTACTACTTTAACTAACTAGGGTTATCACAAGCCTTAATTACTAACAAGATGCAAGTGAGAAACTCCCAGTCCCAAGTCCTGCAGACTATTCAGTTATCCTTCCGCGGGTTGAGAGTTATAGGTGGGTACATTGCCCGGAAGACAAATGTACCCTTAGGTGACTTAGAGGGTGCAACACATGACAGTGTGCTGGAAATGTTCTCTACTCGTCGGCAAGCTACAAGTCCATTAAAGCGCCCAGATAACGAGATTGCCTGTGACTGAGAATTCTCCATGTTCTAGTTTGATCTAATCATTAGCCTAATCCAATTTAGCGCGAGTCCCTGGCCGTGGTACCCAGGAAGTCACGTCCTAGACATGATGCAAGACAAGACAAGTGGATTGTACAAGCAAGAAAGCAGGAGCACCCACGGTGTCAAGTTGATTATACGAGTCAAGTTATAAGTTACAAGTCAAGTCAAGTCAGGAGTGCGCCGCCACGGGCCACTATCAAGTTATCAAGATAAATCATGTCAGGATACTGTCAGGAGTGCGCCACGACGGGCTACTATCATGTCAGGTTGGTCATGTCAGGAGTGCACCACTATGGGTCACTGTCGTGTTATGCTAGTTCCTTGTCATACCATGCCATGTACAATAGTCATTCCAAACATATTAAGTAAAAATCAGTTTGTGACAAAAGGCGTAAGGATATAAAATGGACGTAAAATATCTAATAAAATACCAATATATATAGGACTATAGAAGAGCCAAGCTTAAAGAAACAACAATTCATCATAGACAAGTAGGTTGTGCAAGGGGGTCAGGGGTTGGGCTGCGCAGGGTATGTACTGCGCATGGAAGAGCTGCACAAGAGTTGCCTTGCGCAAGGGTTACCTTGCGCAAGGGTAGACTGCGCAGGGGGTCAAGGGGCACAGAGGATGCCTTGCGCATCAATTGGATTGCGCAAGGGAGGATTGCGCAAGGGTAGACTGCGCAGAGTATGGACTGCGTAATGGTCGAGTGCGCAGGGGTTACTTTGCGCATGGCTGGCTTGCGCATGGCTAGCTTGCGCCAGCGCAATCCAGCGCAGCGCAAAGCACTGGCTGAGCCTATGCGCAATTGGCCATGCGCTAAAGAGCACAGGCCGGGGTGCGCAAACGGTCAAGTGCTAAAGAGCACTGGCCGAGAGCCTTCACCAAGGCTGAGATGAACTCCTCAAGAACACCAAAAACTTCAAATCTTCATAACTTAGCCAAATCAAAACCAAATCTAGATTTTCAAAGTTCTAACTTGAGTAAAATCGAATTCTCTTCCACATGAAAGCATCAAAACATGCAAAAATCGAAGTTTAATGGATCAAAACCAAGGATTTTCGAAAATGGTTAAAACCTAGATCTAGAAAAATGAAAGCTCCAAATCACAAAATGTCAAGTTCTAAAGTTGTTCTCCATGGCCTAATATAGTTGATAGACAAATAAAAAGTGGTGCTTATTTGATGACAAGGTGCACTTGTCTATGGGTTGGGGAGTTGTGTGGAAGAAGGAAGAAGAAGAAGTTGTAAGAAATTAATAGAGTTATGGAGGAGAGAGAAAAGGTTGGTAGGTCTTAATGAGGGTGGTTGTGATGGAATGGAGGTGGAGAATAGGCTAGGGTGTTTCACTCATGATGAACCAAACCAAACCAAACCAACTCCACAAAATAAAACCAAGCCATGGTCCAAACCCATTTACGAGAAACCAAAATCCGCAAGTCGAAAAAATAAAATACGTGCCAAAAATCAAATTACAAGTACAAATACGAAATACAGGAAATGGGGGTGACAACGACCATTTCGTATTAACTTGTCTTTTTAACTTAACGGCTGTCTCTGAGCCGTAGGCTAACCCTTAGCCTCAATGCGTTATCGACCAGGTTGGCGTCCGTGCAGCGCGGGTAGCGAGCCCCGTTGCACGTGTCCGTCACACCTGTCGCTAACCATTCTTTCTTCTCTTATCTTTCATTCATTCTTTCTTTTCTTTGTTTTACTTGTCCGTTTGTTCATCGATTCATTCACGTATTCATTTCTTTCATTCGTTGATTCATTCATTTATACATTTTGCAACTCCTCGTGTGGGAGTCGCCTTGGCGACCCATCGGTCCCATAGTCTTTCAATGTTGCTAAACTCTACTCAGAACGACTATGTTGATAGTCTTTCCGTTTTATTGTTGTAAACCATTCATTGTTTTATTGTTGAACACATAAGGGACTTGAACGTAAGCTTGTGCCTTAGCACGAGCGTGGAGCGCGGTACGAGAGATCTCGTATTTTCCATGTTCCTTTCCATATTCTATACAAGCATACAAGATGGGATTAATCCCTTAGCTAGGTGCGTTGGGTCATTTATTAGCATGCGCAGGGTTATCGCCTAGCGATTTCAGTGATAGTGTCCGTATTATTATGTGTCTAGGCTAAGCAAAGACGGGTTCATCGGAGCCACCCACCTTAGCGATGTTCACTTCGGCCGAGCGATACTCCGAGCGCGCCTTTGATAGTATAAGTCTGGATTCATCTTTGACGGGCCATTGTAAGTCTTGTATCGATTCGCATCGATACTTCATCGGGTCGACGCAACTCTTCGAGTCAACGGCTCATTTGAGTTGTTGCACTTGCTGTTTGAATCGGCGTTCCGCTAGGGCGGAGCGGGCCATTACATAATACACCACTCAAAACAAGTCTCGTCCTCGAGACTTCCTGAGTGCAGGTCATCCTACCATTCCTTAACTCGTGTCATCGTATTTTATAGACAATTCTATCGAACGGCTCTATCGTTCGATAGCATCGAACCATGCTCGGTACCTCTTTCAAGTTCTGTGTCGTATACGTTTGGTCGATTTTTATTGGATAACTTTTTATTCATCTTTAGAGTTGATGGCACTTATTCAATCGTCGCATTTCTTCGACTTGGTTGCTATTTCGACATATCATGGGACTGAAACGGTCGTACGAGGAGCGTTGTAATTCTCAAACACGAGAGTCGTAGGCTGAGGCAACTCACTCGTTCGTTCATGCGCATCGTAACACCCACTTGCAGCTGCATTCGAGTTCATCATATCGCTGAGTTTGGATCGTGCACGTATGCAAGGCGTCCCCCGAATACGTACATTTCAACCAAGCTTAGCGATTAGCGAAGTCGGACAAGCTACTCGTGATAGTTTTGAATTGCCGATCGTTCTGCTAACTTCGATTTAAAATCGAACTCATGCATCTCACTATCGTTTATCTCGGTCCTCGAGATGATTCGATTCGCTTCTCAAGCGCTCTTGTCAACGAAATCAATACGATTTCTTCTTAGCGGGGTCGACCAAGTCTAAGTAATTTCCGTCCGATTCAAGATCAAGTATCGCACTATCACCGAGTACGTCTTCTAATCAATGATTCAATTCGTTATCCCAACTTTTACTTGTGCATCATCCATCCCTATCATTCCCTTCATTTGGGGCCAATCTTGTCGTCGTCCATGCACACTCACAGTTTCCCGTCCTACTCTAAGTCTTGTTTTCCAAAGTCTATCGTCCGTCCAGACGATACTGTAAATGCTACCGCACAGGTTCAATCACTCGGCATAGGGTCGTCCGTCTATCCGCTAGGTCAGCTCACAAGGTCATAGTTACACGTTAGGTCCGTGGCTCGTCGTGCACGGTCGTTGCACGACGCTCTCCCCAAATCCTATGGTCAAACCATTTGTTCGCTTGTACGGAAGTTTCTACCCAAGTTCGTTTCACTCAAATTTCTAAACATCGAGCACGATCACCTATTCGCATCAACGTATTCGTTGCGCATATTCGAATCCATTCAAATCATCCAATTGACATACTTCACATATCCATTCTAACCAATTCATGTATTCGATCACGATGTCATCCAGCTCGACAATACATTGCGTCCCAATCTCACGCGAGTCCGATTATCTACGGCGGTTCATGAATCACCATGCAACGCTCCCGCAGAATAATCATTCTCATCGGGGCGTAACTCTTGTTTGAGTTTTAGACTAACCCATTCTCGATACGCGGATTGGACCTACTCAATCCTCAAGCACACAAATTCATTCTCGAGTCCACCTTCGCGTCAAACCACAAGTCGAAGCAATCAGATTGCCACGCCATCCAAGTTCAATCACTCCCGCTGTATGAATCACCATATCAGCGCTCACGCAGAGTGATCGTCATAATCCGGCGCGACGCATGTGCGAGGCTGGAGTTGCGCTTACATAAGACAAGAACGTCAATGTTGTGGTTGTCAACGAAGCAAATCCAAGTATTCATATTTTCATCCAAGTCAAATCAATTTGATAGTATGATCGTCATGCGTTCAACTAGAAAATCCTCGAGCCAAATTTATCTTTTCCTCGACACATCTTTAACATCCCAAGTATCGCATCCAACGGAACAATGACATTTGCACGATCGTCATTCGCCGAGTCAGAGTACCCCCGAGTTATCGCATATCGATCTTTGATACGCCTCAATACCATCGACGATATGCGTAACCTGACGATCTTCCTTTGCAACCGATTTCGAGTCGTACGTTGATGCTGTTGTCCGAGTTGGATATTCCACAATTTCCTCGATATTCGAGATCAAGTTTTGATCGCTATTCCTCAAGCTAGTTTCAAGATCGTTGTCCAAACTCAAGTCACAATTTATTTGAATCAATCCAAAATCGTGCGCGTGATCCTCTAAGTTTCCTCGATCAAGACCATTCATTTTCATTCATCGTTTTGAATCGTTTTCTAACTTGCGTTGCCCATTGACAAGTTGTCCGAACGACATCTCGTTCGGGACATTCGAAGTCACGACCAACTAAGCGTGACGCGTTCTAAGGCTTTGCGCGATCGTATCGCTTCCCGACATACTCGTACGATCCGTAAATCCTTTAGTTTCGCTCGAACAATTCCTATGACGTCTATACACCACTCAGGGTTCTAGCCACTCGACTAGTCGTCGACACTCATTCTTATTCTTCTTCGAAGCTATCACATACACCACTCGGGTTCAAGCCATTCTATAATTCATCAAGAGACCATTCGATTCGCACTCGATATGTTCAATCGTGCGTTCGCCCGTTCCTCAAAATCTAAGTCAATCTCTCGTGCACGCCTAAGTGTGAACTTGATAGCGTTCCTATCGATATACACTCTAAGTGTAGCTTCGTTCCCAACCGAGCGGTACTTGATATCGCTCGCAACTCGATTGCACCAAAAAGTTGAGGTGCGTGACACGCAGACTATGTTGTGCTGCATAACCATCCCGTGCGGGCTATATTCAAGTTTACACGCTCGCTTGCTAATGTCGACGTGGGACTATTTGGGCATGCACGCGACTTGCTAACTTAGCATGTGTTCTCTATCGAGTCATGTTTAACATCGTTCGGCACAAAGGCCTTCGCCTATCGATCCCGTCCAACCGAGTACCCGTACGAGCTTTTGAAAATATTAGACTTATTGTATGGAACATCCCAAGGCACAACGAGAGAGAGCGCACACTTCTTTTGTTTCCAAATCGAGCTTTCAAAACTGAGAAATCGACGTGAAGTCCAAGGACGTGAAGCCGTGCTCTGATACCAATCTGTCACGCCCCGCTCCCGTAGGAGCGTTCGTCCTCGCTAAGACGTGATGCCGCATGGGCCTAGGTTGCGTCTGTGCAAGGCCAAGTCCGGAAACGGCCGATTTGAGCTAGGCCACAGAGTCGCACAGAGTGTCCTCATTTGCAGCAAAAAGTAAACGAACAAAAAATTGAAGTGAATTCAAACTCTTTATTGATTTTCAAGAAGTTTACAAGCGGCGCTAGGCCGATATTACAAATCGCTCAAGCTCTCTCTCTGAAACATAAAAGGCGTGCCAAGTGGCTTATAACATGGAATGATTCATGGCGATGTTTCGATATATTATGTCCTGTATAGGGTGCTCCAGCTCCTTGTAACGTCCCAAGGTCCGGAGATGGCTCCGCGCCTTAACACGTTCGATGGAAGATCCATACCCGCCGGCGTCTCCTGCATCCTGCAAGTAGACTGTGGGGTTATCAGTACATTGTTATGTACTGGTGGGGAGGCTAGCTCGCCCACAACGCTATCATTACCAAACACGTTCTATTTACTTTTGTGCACCGTCTATCATTCATTGTCTTTCTAATCTTGCCTTAGGATCAGTTTCATGGCATATTTCATGACATATCTCGTGTTGCCGAATTCAAGTGTGTGTATGGAAATGAATGCACGACTTACCCATACTTACCGTCCGGCCTTCCCTGTCCAAAGTAAACCAAGTCAGTCAACAATTCAATATGAACTTTTCGATGTCAAGTGCGTGTCCCTGCCTCGGATCCTAGCACGTCATAGACACGTTATCTACACTTGCATGAATTTCTTATTATCATTTGGTGTGTCACATTTCAAGCATAATCATAAGGCACTTCATTTTGTTAACTTAGACTACTTTGATTTCAATACAAGGACTTGCACGTGGATCGCCACCAGCAAAGCCCACTTAACTCTATATGCACCGGTCGCTGGCACCACAAGCCATTTTGGACATCCAAGCCGTGATATTTCTCAACTAGCGTAGGGTGAGGACTGGCACACACCCCGTTAGTCTCTTGAAATACTCATGCACTTACGTCCCCCGGGTGGCCGAGTCCGCACCCAGGCAGCCCGTAAGCCATATTTTGATTCCGTCTAGGCCGGCATATCCCCCCTTTGATCATGCCGCGGAATCCCTTTTTCTTTACGGTCATAGCATTCGCCACCCCTCGCTCGTGCCGTTTGTCCACGACCATTTCGTATTAACTTGTCTTTTTAACTTAACGGCTGTCTCTGAGCCGTAGGCTAACCCTTAGCCTCAATGCGTTATCGACCAGGTTGGCGTCCGTGCAGCGCGGGTAGCGAGCCCCGTTGCACGTGCCCGTCACAGCTGTTGCTAACCATTCTTTCTTCTCTTATCTTTCATTCATTCTTTCTTTTCTTTGTTTCACTTGTCCGTTTGTTCATCGATTCATTCACGTATTCATTTCTTTCATTCGTTGATTCATTCATTTATACATTTTGTAACTCCTCGTGTGGGAGTCGCCTTGGCGACCCATCGATCCCATAGTCTTTCAATGTTGCTAAACTCTACTCGGAACGACTATGTTGATAGTCTTTCCGTTTCATTGTTGTAAACCATTCATTGTTTCATTGTTGAACGCATAAGGGACTTGAACGTAAGCTTGTGCCTTAGCACGAGCGTGGAGCGCGGTGCGAGAGATCTCATATTTTCCATGTTCCATTCTATATTCTATACAAGCATACAAGATGGGATTAATTCTTTAGCTAGGTGCGTTGGATCATTTATTAGCATGCGCAGGGTTATCGCCTAGCGATTTCAGTGATAGTGTCCGTATTATTATGTGTCTAGGCTAAGCAAAGCCGGGTTCATCGGAGCCACCCACCTTAGCGATGTTCGCGTCGGCCAAGCGATACTCCGAGCGCGCCTTTGATAGTCTAAGTCTGGATTCATCTTTGACGGACCATTGTAAGTCTTGCATCGATTCGCATCGATACTTCATCGGGTCGACGCAACTCTTCGAGTCGACGGCTCGTTTGAGTCGTTGCACTTGCCGTTTGAATCGGCGTTCCGCTAGGGCGGAGCAGGCCATTACAAGCCACATCCTGGATCATTCGGAATTGGTTGTTGGTACCAACCTTTCGTATGAGGAGAGGCCCGTGTCTATATTGGACCGGAGAGAGAAGACACTCAAGAATAAGACTATCAAGTTAGTCCGAGTTGCTTGGGGTCATCACTCTTTGGGTGAGTCAACGTGGAAGCGTGAGGATGATATCCGATCGCGATATCCTGACTTGTTTGACTCGTGAGGTATAATGTCCTTCTTATGCCTCATGCCTTCGATTCCTTGCTTGCATGATTGATTGCTTGATTGATTGTCTAGTATAGCTTGCATGTGATTAGTGTAGCTTGTTCTTGTCTCTCTAGCCTCTTAATTAAATTCCGAGGACGGAATTCTTTTAAGGTGGGTAGAGTTGTAATGCCTGTGGTTCGTATTACGTATTTGGAATACGTATACGTATTTTATCTTGTATTGCTTAATTCCTGGCTTAGCTTTTCCTTCTTGGCTCGGTTTATTCTTGGCCCGGGGTTGGCTTGGTTCGGTTGGGATTGTTTTTGGTTCATCATGAACCATGGATGAACCCCCTACCTACCACCACCTTTGGTATTTATTACCATTCTTCCTTCTCTCTCTTAATTACTCTTCTTCTTCTTCCATTTACTTCCTTACCTACCAGAAAGAGGGAGAGAGAGGTCTAGGCAAGTGCAACTTGCTTCATGGAGGAACTCAAATTTTATTATTTCATTCTCTTCCTTACAGCATTCTAACTTACTTTAGAACTTGGCATTTTCACTTTCCATGGCTAGATTCTTGTAGATCTATATTTTCCTTATTTTCGGATTTCTTGGGTTTTGATCTACTTAATCTTGTTATTTCCGAGTTTTGATGGTTCCATGTTGTAGAGAATTTCGTTCTACCCCATTTTGACCTATGAAAGTTCGAATTTGGGCTCCGGATGATAGAGTTATGCAGCTTGGAAGCCATGGCTTATGGTGTACTTCTTCTCAGAAATTTGGAGAAGAAGCACAGTCCCGAGCCGCATGGTAGCACTTGACCGCATGAACATTCATGCGGCAAGTCAGTTCCAACCGCATGCGCTATTGCCTTGACTTGACCGCATGACAAGTTCATGCGGCAAGTATTCCTTCTCAGCCGCATGACTGAGGCCCAGTCCTTCCTGGCCGCATGGATTTTCAGCAACCCTGAGCCGCATGAACCCAACGCTCGCGAGCCGCATAGACCGCAGTCTCCCAGCCGCATAGGTTTGCTTTCCTTGACCGCATAGTCATTGCTCCCCGCAGCCGCATGGGTTGCTCCTCCCCGGCCGCATGTACTTGATTGGTCAGCCAGCCGCATGGACCCATCCTCCGCCAGCCGCATGAGTTCCCTATCCTCCTGACCGCATATGTCTTGCCTTTCTCAGCCGCATGACTGAGTGGATCTCCGAGCCGCATATGACTGATACCTCTTTGACCGCATAAGCCCTTTCCTTTTTAGCCGCATGCGCCTGACCCTATTCAGCCGCATGGGCTGTTCTCTTCCAGCCGTATGAGATCATTTCCTGGCCGCATATGCCTTAGCCGCATGGCTCCCCTATAGCCCTGTGTATTGATATTTTATTAGATATTTTACGTCCATTTTATATCCTTACGTCTTTTGTCATGAACTTGATAATCACGAATTTACTTGATATGTTTGGACATGATAATTGAGCTTGACACGACAGTGACCCGTAGTGGTGCACTCCTGACAAGTAAATATGACATGACCTGATAGTGGTCCGTCGTGGCGCACTCTTGACCAGTACACTTGACATAAAAACCTGACATGATATATCTTGATAAGCTGTTGCGACGGCTACCTGACATGACATGACCTGTATAATTAATCTGGACACCGTGGGCGATTGTACTTGTACAAATAATCCAGTCCTGTCTTGCATCATGTCTAGGAGGGGACTTCTGAGTACCACGGTCAGGAGTACCTACTGAAATGGACTAAGGCTAAATAACTAGATTAATACATTAGTCATAAAGAGATCTCCCAGCTACAGGCAATCCCGTTACCTGGGCACGCCTTGGGATCTGTAGCCTGCCGTCGAGTAGGGCACATTTCCAGCACACTGTCATGTGTTGCACCCTTCAAGCTACCTAAGGGTACATGCGTTTTCTGGACGGTGTACCCACCTGAATTCAACTCTAATTCTTTTAACCCGGGTAACCTGGATGGACTGCAGGGCTTGTAGCTGTGGAAGATTCTCACTGCATCTTGCTAGTAACTAGGCTTGTGATAACCCTAGTTAGTTAAAGTATCAAGCCGTAGTTCTTGTTTGGCCGTGAAATGATTGGATGGAGTCTAACCTGTCTAGTCTTGCCCTGATTTTGTCCCAGATTACTGCATGACCAGAATGCTTGTATTATTTTACCGATAAATGGTAAGAATTCCAAGTTCTGTTCAGACGAAGGGTTGCAACCCCGGTCCTTGTTTGGTTTACGGGTTGTAACCTGGTTATCTGAATAGTCCTATGGTTATCTCGTCGTATATCATCCTGATGTATTTTCTTTATTCCCAGTTCTTACCTTTATTTATAATTGTGCTGATTGCTGGTTTTAGTTCCTAAGTGAAGCTTCCTTTGTGGCACTTGCTCTTTCTGGGATCTGACCCAGCTGGTTTTGTATGGCCAGATTTCGGAGCAGTTCCAGAGGATCTACCGCTTTTCCAGCCCGATGGTGAACACCAGGCGTAACCAGGGCAACGAGTGGGTTATTTTTGGCTCTTCCACTCTATTGTAAAAATATTCTTTTGAGGCGTTTAGCCGACGAGCACTTGTTTAGCTCGATTGCACTTACTTACTGTCTGCCTACGGGCTGTAACATGATTGACAGATCCTAGGGTTGATCATGTATGACTAAAACTCTTGCTAGTCCTAACATTTTGTAACGACTAGCTTCATGATCAGCTGAATATGTAATATTTGGGACGCCTTATTATTGTATATTTAATGATCATACATTTACCTTACTTACTTGCTTGTGATTGAGACACTAGGCTTGTTCATGACCTTAAGAGACTGTTGGCTTGTAGTAAACTCTCATGTATCTAGACAGCCGTGACCGTATAGCGAGGTGGGTTGTACTTCAATATACGTAGCTGGCTATGTCTGCCCCCGCTCTCCCGTATTCTGGTTCTAGGGCGTGACATCGTTGTCGCCGTCTCCTTCCACTTTCTCGTTTATGGCTGCTGCCTCTTCCGTCGTCGTCGTCGTCGACTTCAGCCTCGTCCCACTCGAGTGGGGTGCTCGACTTCAGACTCATCCTGCTCAAACGGATTCACGACTGCGGGGCTCGAGTCCTACTTGGAGGACGATGACGACGGCGAGGTGAAGATGACCTTTTCCTTCTTCAAGCTGCTCCGTCGACGCCATTGATGGCGGTTGGAAAATTGGAACACATGAGCGGGAGAGGGAGAGGGAGAGGGGGAGAGAGTAAATAAATGGAAAAAGTAACAGGTGAAATGTGGCTCTGCATTGGAGATGGTAAAGAAAAGGACGTTGTGGTTTGGGTACTGTGAAATGCCACCTAAACAAGACAATGTCTTGTTGCATAAGCCACATAGGAAAAAATGGTTGCTACAAGACAATAGCGTTGGAGATGCTCTTAGGAAGATTTAAGTTTTGAACTCATTACATGGCTTCATAGTCCCGTTTGAGATGATGCATGATTGCAAAAATAATGAACATGTCAAAATTTTAACAATATTAACAATAGGCAAGTCATATGCGTATCCATGAATGCCAACAAAATTAAAGTCCTATGCATATTCAGGACAAACAATTTCTTTGCAGTCCATTGTCATCTCAGACGGAACTATTCCGATTAGGGAGCTTCGGAACTCAATTAATGGAGTTTGAAACTTCGAAAATAGTATAAAACTAGACTATCTACTAAAAACTATGAAAAAATATATATGGATTAAGGTTTACGAATTTGGAGAGGAAGAAGCATATATATATATATATATATATATATATATATATATATATATATATATATATATATATATATATATATATATATATTGTTTTTCAATAGTATTTTGGGTATTGGAAATATACAACAATTATGTTGTCCCATACAAATTTTTGTAGTGCCTTAATATTAATTATTTTTTATCCTAAGAGGGATGATAATGGGCTGACGGAGCTGTGGTCCATAGGCTTAACCGAGAAGAAAAATTACCCTAAACTAACCTAATTGTGAAATGGATAGGACTAGACTACTTTTTCGCTTGCCTGGTTGCATAAAGCCGGAGTCCTAGCCCTAGTAATATCCTTTTGTTTTCTTATATGATCAATTATTTTGACTATTCGATTAAACCCCTAAAATGTGAAAAATAAAAAAATATTCTAATTTATTTATATAAAAAAATGGGTTGGTCACCTTTATTATTGTTTTGACATTATTTGATAACACTCGATGAAGAGAACAAATGAGAGTGATTATCATTACTCTTGAAGAGACAAAGGGTAGTGGAGTTCAATTGAAGGAAGTATAGTTTTAAGGATCACCAACTTTATGTTTCAACAAGTTCTCCAACGACAACCTATGCATGGTTAGGTGATAATCTATAGCGATTCGAATTTTGGATCTAACCTAATGTTATCCGTACAACTTATTATTACATTTTATGTTTAGGAATATTGGCAAACATCCCTTAGCTAATCGATCTATCGATATATAAAGTATACTTAGAATTATAAAGTGGTGTGGACTTACCATATATAAACTCAAAATATTTCACATAGTCCCGTTAATCACAAACATAGTTAAGTTATCTGATATATCGATTAGTCAAATGAAAAAGTGTTCAAATCTTATATATAACATAAAAAGTTACTTTACCATAAAACTTGATTGTTCTAAAAATATTCTTCTCCCACCTTATATATATTAAAATATACTTAAACCAATTATGAGTAAATATGTAAATAACATGCCTTACAACTAACATAATTACTAACTACTACCAATTAGACATTTCAAACTATAATAAATGTTTATCATAAAAAATAAATTGACTTCAAATATTTTATACTATTTAAAAAACATGTTTTTTTTTAAAAAATTCAAAGGCATACATACAATTGGGAGGCTTAAATCTTGTCGGCCCCTCCAAATGTTCACTACCTACCAATAGACTAGAGAACACACTTATTAGTGTGTTGTCTATGATTTAGATTTACTTTTATAACTTGATTAATGTTTGAAGGAAGACGATATATCGTAGAATAGTATTTTTATTCCTCTCATTCATCATATGGCAAGGGCCATATATATAGGGATAAGGGGCAACCCAAGGGTCATGAGTTACATGATCCCAAGGGTCATGTGTAACTCATGACATAATGGTGAATAGATAAGGGTTTCATAACACTCCCCCTTATTCATCAATTTCCTTGGATCCACTTATGAAATACTCCAGGATTCAATAAGCTAATGGGGTGGATACTGCTGGATCCATAGTAAACTTAGTTTGCCTCATTAAAACCTTGGCTGTGGAAAATCCAGTGGAAAAAACCATCAGTCCTAAGGAAAAAGAGTACAATCCTATAGTTTTACTCCCCCTGATCTATACAAGCTTCAGGCTTGCAGGTCTTTTAGTTGCCTCATCCCTATTCCTCTTACAAGCTTTACAAAAGTACATCGTGGCAGTATTTTGGTAAACAAATCTGCTAAGTTATTACAAGATTGAATTTGTTGTACTTTGACTTGTCCCTTCTCTTGAAGGTCGTGCGTCCAGAAGAATTTGGGGGATATGTGCTTCGTCTTGTCACTCTTCATGTATCCTTTCTGAAGTTGAGCTACGCATGCTGCATTATCTTCAAAAAGGGTAGTAGGCTCAAGTTCACCAGTCTTCAGGCCAGTAGATGCCGAAATGTGCTGAATGATGGAGCGAAGCCAAACACACTCCTTGCTTGTTTCATGGATTGCCAGAAGTTCAGAATGGTTGGATAAGATAGCCACACTGGTCTGTTTGACGGACCTCCAGGAGATAGCCGTACCACCGAAAGTAAACACAAATCCAGTTTGTGATTTCTCTGTGTGGGGATCTGATCTATAACCTGCATCTGAATAACCAAGTAAAGTAGAAGACCCACTATTCGGGTAATATAGTCCTAGGTCTATAGACCTTTGGTGGTAGTGCAGAAGATGTTTCATTCCATTCCAGTGGCGCTTTGTGGGCGCTGCACTGTATCTGGCTAATAAGTTAACTGAAAACGCTATATCATGACGCGTACAGTTAGCCAGATAGAGTAGTACCCCAATGGCACTTAGGTAAGGTACTTCAGGACCTAATGATTCCTTCCCCTCTTCCAGTGGACGGAAAGGGTCCTTCTTTACATCCAATGATCGAACGACCATTGGTGTACTAAGGGGATGTCATTTATCCATGTGGAATTGTTTAAGTAATCTTCGTGTATATGTAGATTGGTGTAACAGGATACCACCCTTTAGGTGTTCGATCTGTAAGCCAAGACAATACTTTGTTTTGCCTAGGTCTTTCATTTCAAAAGTTGTCTTAAGGCTTTCAGATATCTCAGTGATCTCTGCAGGAGATCCAATGATATTTAAGTCGTCGACATAAACGGCGACTATAACAAATCCTGTTCCCGGTCTTTTTATAAAGATACACGGGCATACTTTATCATTAGTAAATCCTTGCGTAGCAAGAAACTCACTTAGTCTGTTATACCACATTTTTCCTGATTGTTTAAGACCGTACAATGATCTTTGTAACCTTACAGAATAGGTGTCCCGAGGTCTATCTGTTTTCTCTGGTAAAATTTTATATCCTTCAGGGAGTTTCATATAGATATCTTTATCTATATTGCCATAAAGATATGCAGTCACAACGTCTATGAGCTGCATTTCTAGGCTTTTTAGAGAAGAAAGGCTGATCAGGAATCTGAAGGTATTCCCATCCATGACCGGAGAATATGTTTTTTCATAATCTATTCCCGATTTCTGGGAGAAACCTTGTGCTACAAGGCGTGCTTTGTAGCGCACAACTATGTTGTGTTCATTTCTTTTTCTTGTAAAGATCCATTTATATCCCACAAGTTTTACACCTTCAGGTGTTTGGACTACTGGTAACGTGTTTGAAGGGAGACGATATATCGTAGAATAGTATTTTTATTCCTCTCATTCATCATATGGCAAGGGCCATATATATAGGGATAAGGGGCAACCCAAGGGTCATGAGTTACATGACCCAAGGGTCATGAGTTACATGATCCCAAGGGTCATGTGTAACTCATGACATAATGGTGAATAGATAAGGGTTTCATAACAATTAAGACTTTTACATTTGAGTTAAAAGCTCCACTACTACTATCACTAATGGGCTGTTTGGATGCACGTATTTGTGCGGGAAGTGAGGCTTTTTGAGGGAAGTGCGTCGCTTTCTTCAGCACACTTGCTGAGTTTCTCCGTTTGGAAGCTGGAAGGAAGGAGCGGGAAGTGGGAAATCTCTGCCACCACACAGTGACTTGTCCCTTCCGATCTTTACTCTCCCACCTACGCTCGAAAATGGGAGAAAGTGTGCGGGAAGTGTCATTTTTCCTCACTTTTGCTCAACCGAGAAGAGTTCTTCCCCTTCCCTGGCTCTGGTCACCATCCTCCCGCGCTGCGCCGGTATTTTCGTTGAGGTGAAACCCTATTTTCCATAAAATCAATTTTTTTTGGTGATGAAATCAAATTATTTTTGGTTCTATGAACCAGATCCGAAATTTCCGTTAGGGTTTCATCTTCGATCTGTCATTTTCGTGATGAAATGAAATTATTTTGGGTTCTATGAACCAGATCCGAATAATTTCTGTAGGGTTTCCTCTTCAATCTAACATTTTCGTGATGAAATCGAAATATTTTTGGGTTCTAAGAACCAGATCCCAAAATTTATTTAGGGTTTCAGCTTCGATCTAACATTTTCGGGATGAAATCGAATTTTTTTTGGGTTCTAAGAACCAGATCCCAAAATTTATTTAGGGTTTCAGCTTCGATCTAACATTTTGGTGATGAAATAATCCTTCTTTGGGTTCTATGAACCAGATCCGGTAAATGGTTGAGGGTTTCATCTTCGATGATAATAATATGTTTGATTTTTGCGTGTTATTTCAAATTTACTCATGATCTATGGAAAGTATACACCAGATCTGTGTGCAAACCCGAAGAAAGTGCTTAGATCTGAAAGTCTTGTGCATTATTTTCGATCGAAAGTTTGTAGATCTGAAGCTTTGGCGATCTATGAATTATCGAAGTTTGTAGATCTAAAAATTTGTAGATCTTTGTATTTTCGAAGTGTGTAGATCTGATAATTTGCAGTTTTGTGAATTTTCGAAGTTTGTAGATCTGAATGTCTTGCGAATATTACTTAATTCTGATGTATTTTAAAAATTTCCAGATGGATTTGTCGAATCCCAATGATCCATTACTTAATTCTGCGATTGCTAGTATAATTACGGTCATAACTATAATTATGACCCTAATTGAAAGAGAGGAAACAGACCAACGAGACATTGCAAGGGAACCCTCCCTAATTAGAGAACAGTGGAGGCAAGCACACATGTATCGTATTTTGACCGCAGGGGCAAATAATTGTGTCCATTATTTAAGGATGAGTAATGCTGCTTTCTACGGTCTGGTTCATATTCTTCGTTCTAATGGGTCGCTACATGACACGAGATATGTTTGTGTGGAGGAACAACTTGCCCTTTTCCTTTACATGTTGGGACATAAGTCAAAAAATAGAGTATGCGGTATTGAATTTATTCGGTCGGGAGAAACAGTTTCTCGGTACTTCAATAAAGTTCTAGGTGCGATATGTACCATTACAGAACGATTTGTGAAGCAACCCGGTTCCGAAACTCCATTGGAGATAAGGAATTCAGCGAAATGGTTTCCATACTTTGAGGTAAAGCTAATTCAATGAAAGTCCTATTCTCATCAATGTAATCTTGTAGTACTATACGTTAACGATGCATTTCATTCAAATATAGGACTGTATAGGAATGATAGATGGAACCCACGTCCAGGCTACCCTTCCAGCCTCCATAGTAGCGAGGTTTAGGGGTAGAAAACAAATAACACAAAATGTGTTAGCTGCTTGTTCTCCCAACAAGATGTTCACGTATATCCTCGCCGGGTGGGAAGGTTGTGCCAATGACATGGCAGTTTTAAAGGATGCCCTTTCCAGGCCCTCTCCACATTGCCTAAAGGTTATAACAGGTAAATAGTTGGAATCCTTCGAATATTTGAGTTTCATTTCATATGAATGTTGGCTTTGGATCTGTAAGAATGAATTAACCTGCCAATTTTGTAGGAAAGTATTATTTGGTTGATGCTGGCTACACTACAATGCCTGGTTTTATTGCTCCTTATCGTGGAGTTAGGTACTACTTCAATCCTAAGAAGGATCGCCATCCAACAAATGCGAAGGAACTGTTCAACTATAGGCATTCGAAGTTGCGTAGTAAAATCGAATGTGCCTTTGCTACCCTCAAGAATCGGTGGTGCATTCTAGGGGAGAAGAAATTCCACGACTTTCCTACCCAGGTTGATATTGTACTAGCATGTTGTGTTCTACACAACTATATTCTTGGAGTTGACCCTAAAGACGAATTAGTTGTTGAGGAGCCGACCAACTTTGAAGGGGATGTAGTCGAGGAAAACTTGTTCGAATATGAACAATTTTCCCAGACTAGTACACAAGTCCAAAGAACTGCCAAGAAGGCTTGGGAAGACATGCGTGATCAAATTGCAGAACACATGTGGCATGATTACTCTACTGGAAATGGTAGGGTAGAAGTTTAATTTCAATGGCTTGTTTGATGTATTTTGGGGTTGTTTTTGTGATGTTTTATGTGGGCTGTTATTTGGGGCTGTTTTGTGGGCTGTTTAATGGGTGCCTTTATAATTACAATATCATATCCATGTAATTGTCTTCAATTAAACTGCTGAATTCTGCCATTTGTCATCATGTCTCAACAACTTTAAATTTACATATGTGAACAGGTGAGATGGGTGATAACTTTCCTAACTATCGACACTTTCAAACCCATGCTGGTAGTCCTTTTGCACCCCCTCAATTGAAAAGACGGTCGTTTGGGTCCACTACCGGTAGCCAAGGGCAAGAAGGGTTGCAAGAAAGGGTTACACAACCATGTCCAGTACGCTCCATTCCAAACACATTCCCAGACACCAGTTGGGGATTTAATGTTGATCCTTACATGGATACTTATTCGTACATTCTTAGTGAAGGTTCAAATCCCCCAGGCAAAGGCAAGGGTGTGGCACAGGATGATGACCAAGTCGAATCCTCTCGCAAGAAACAATCAAAGAAGCACGTGGCCCATAAGGGCAGGGATGACCCTAAAGAAGTAAAGTGTAGGAGTGAACCAAAAGAAGGAACACCCAATAAACGTTGGGAGGATGAACACACCGACGAGCTCCTTAAGATTCTAGCAAAAGAAGCAGAGGAGGGAAAAAAATGTGATAAAGCTTTTAGGAATAGTTCCTACCAACTAGTTGTCACGACAGTCAATGAAAAGTTTGGTACCAATTACAGTGTTAGTAATGTTGTTAATCATATGCGTGGATGGAAGGTCAAATGGTTGGTAATTTTGAAGGCAAAAGACTTGTCGGGTGCGGGTTGGGACGATGACCTCAAGATGGTCATTTTGGATGAAGAAAGCCACGAGGACCTTAAGAAGGTAAATATGTTTAGTCTTGTTTTTTTACTACTATCGTTGTTTAGTTGGGTTTTTGACCAATATTGATTGTGTCCTAAATATGCTATTCCCTAGGCAAAATCAAGACTACCACCGTGGATTAATACTCTAATTAGGAACTACGACTTGCTCCGTATTGCTTGTGGAGATGACCATGCTAGAGGTGACTATTCAAAAGTTCATAGTAACTTGTTTGGGTCAAAAGACGACTACATTGATCTTGATGCCCCAAGTGTCTCACAAAATAAGGTTGGAAAGTCCCAATCTTCGAAATCCTCAAGAGGCAAACGTCGTAGAGAGGCGGACGAGAGTAGTGACGCCATATCCAACTTGGTTCATCATGTGTCTACCATGGCAAGTGCACTTACTACGGGGTTTATGACCCCGATTGAGAAGATGAGTGCAAAATTGTTTG